>CM050861.1:29351638-29369138 GCA_027580175.1 Siniperca scherzeri | reverse complement strand
GTTTGTTTGTTTGTTTGAAGGTGCTGATGTCATCATCCCTCGCCGGCCGGTGGATCATCTCCGTGGGAACGAGAAGCTTTCCTCAGCACCGAGAACGACAAGTTCGAACTTCTGCTGTGGAGTTCGAACTCACGAGAACAAGAGGACGATCTCTGACGCCGGTCAGTGCGCTCTACTGCGTGTCTTTACTGTTCTACTGCGTTTCTTTACTGTTCTACTGCGTTTCTTTACTGCGTTTCTTTACTGTTCTACTGCGTTTCTTTACTAAACTCTACTGCGTTTCTTTACTGCGTTTCTTTACTGAACTCTACTGCGTTTCTTTACTGCGTTTCTTTACTGCGTTTCTTTACTGAACTCTACTGCGTTTCTTTACTGTGTTTCTTTACTGTTCTACTGCGTTTCTTTACTAAACTCTACTGCGTTTCTTTACTGCGTTTCTTTACTGAACTCTACTGCGTTTCTTTACTGCGTTTCTTTACTACTCTACTGCGTTTCTTTACTAAACTCTACTGCGTTTCTTTACTGCGTTTCTTTACTGAACTCTACTGCGTTTCTTTACTGCGTTTCTTTACTAAACTCTACTGCGTTTCTTTACTGCGTTTCTTTACTGAACTCTACTGCGTTTCTTTACTGCGTTTCTTTACTGAACTCTACTGCGTTTCTTTACTGTTCTACTGCGTTTCTTTACTGCGTTTCTTTACTAAACTCTACTGCGTTTCTTTACTGTTCTACTGCGTTTCTTTACTGTTCTACTGCGTTTCTTTACTGTTCTACTGCGTTTCTTTACTGCGTTTCTTTACTGCTCTACTGCGTTTCTTTACTGTTCTACTGCGTTTCTTTACTGCGTTTCTTTACTGTTCTACTGCGTTTCTTTACTGTTCTACTGCGTTTCTTTACTGCGTTTCTTTACTGTTCTACTGCGTTTCTTTACTGCGTTTCTTTACTGCTCTACTGCGTTTCTTTACTGTTCTACTGCGTTTCTTTACTGCGTTTCTTTACTGCTCTACTGCGTTTCTTTACTGTTCTACTGCGTTTCTTTACTGCGTTTCTTTACTGCTCTACTGCGTTTCTTTACTGAACTCTACTGTGTTTCTTTACTGGAATCTACTGCGTTTCTTTACTTTTCTACTGCGTTTCTTTACTGTTCTACTGCGTTTCTTTACTGCGCTCTACTGCGTTTCTTTACTGTTCTACTGCGTTTCTTTACTGAACTCTACTGCGTTTCTTTACTGTTCTACTGCGTTTCTTTACTGCGTTTCTTTACTGTTCTACTGCGTTTCTTTACTGGACTCTACTGCGTTTCTTTACTGAACTCTACTGTGTTTCTTTACTGGAATCTACTGCGTTTCTTTACTTTTCTACTGCGTTTCTTTACTGTTCTACTGCGTTTCTTTACTGAACTCTACTGCGTTTCTTTACTCTTCTACTGCGTTTCTTTACTGCGTTTCTTTACTAAACTCTACTGCGTTTCTTTACTGTTCTACTGCGTTTCTTTACTGCGTTTCTTTACTGTTCTACTGTGTTCTACTGCGTTTCTTTACTAAACTCTACTGCGTTTCTTTACTGTTCTACTGCGTTTCTTTACTGCGTTTCTTTACTGTTCTACTGCGTTTCTTTACTGCTCTACTGCGTTTCTTTACTGCGCTCTACTGCGTTTCTTTACTGAACTCTACTGCGTTTCTTTACTGGACTCTACTGTGTTTCTTTACTGCGTTTCTTTACTGAACTCTACTGCGTTTCTTTGCTGAACTCTACTGCGTTTCTTTACTGCGTTTCTTTACTGTTCTACTGCGTTTCTTTACTGCGCTCTACTGCGTTTCTTTACTGTGTTTCTTTACTGGAATCTACTGCGTTTCTTTACTGAACTCTACTGTGTTTCTTTACTGGAATCTACTGCGTTTCTTTACTGCGCTCTACTGCGTTTCTTTACTGCTCTACTGCGTTTCTTTACTGAACTCTACTGCGTTTCTTTACTGAATTCTACTGCGTTTCTTTACTGGACTCTACTGCGTTTCTTTACTGTTCTACTGCGTTTCTTTACTGCTCTACTGCGTTTCTTTACTGGACTCTACTGCGTTTCTTTACTGGACTCTACTGCATTTCTTTACTAAACTCTACTGCGTTTCTTTACTGGACTCTACTGCGTTTCTTTACTGGACTCTACTGCGTTTCTTTATTGGACTCTACTGCGTTTCTTTACTGCTCTACTGAATTTCTTTACTGGACTCTACTGCGTTTCTTTACTGCATTTCTTTACTGCGATCTACTGTGTTTCTTTACTGGACTCTACTGCGTTTCTTTACTGGACTCTACTGCGTTTCTTTACTGGACTCTACTGCGTTTCTTTACTGGACTCTACTGTGTTTCTTTACTGCGATCTACTGCGTTTCTTTACTGTTCTACTGCTTTTCTTTACTGCGTTTCTTTTCTGTTCAACTGCGTTTCTTTACTGGACTCTACTGCGTTTCTTTACTGTTCTACTGCGTTTCTTTACTGCTCTACTGCGTTTCTTTACTGCTCTACTGCGTTTCTGTACTGTTCTACTGCGTTTCTGTACTGGACTCTACTGCGTTTCTTTACTGGACTCTACTGCGTTTCTTTACTGGACTCTACTGCGTTTCTTTATTGTTCTACTGCGTTTCTTTACTGGACTCTACTGCGTTTCTTTACTTCTCTACTGCGTTTCTGTACTGTTCTACTGCGTTTCTTTACTGGACTCTACTGCGTTTCTTTACTGGACTCTACTGCGTTTCTTTAATGCGTTTCTTTTCTGTTCTACTACGTTTCTTTACTGGACTCCACTGCGTTTCTTTACTGGACTCTACTGCGTTTCTTTACTGGACTCTACTGCGTTTCTTTATTGTTCTACTGCGTTTCTTTACTGGACTCTACTGCGTTTCTTTACTTCTCTACTGCGTTTCTGTACTGTTCTACTGCGTTTCTTTACTGGACTCTACTGCGTTTCTTTACTGGACTCTACTGCGTTTCTTTAATGCGTTTCTTTTCTGTTCTACTACGTTTCTTTACTGGACTCTATTGCGTTTCTTTACTGCGTTCTACTGCGTTTCTTTACTGGACTCTACTGCGTTTCTTTAATGCTTTACTGCGTTTCTTTACTGTATTATACTGAAAATAAACATTCCGCTAAATGACCAAATACACAACCTGGTTGTTCTATAAAGTGCAGTGAATTTATCCCGTTGGAGAAGCTAACGTTGCCATTAGCTGTGTTAATCTCTCTTGTGTTGTTAGTGTCAGTGTTTGACTATAGTGAATTATGTGTTTCTACTTTCTTACTGGCTTCTAAATGTTTACATCAAATATAGAAATTAAAAAAACAGATTGTCCAGTACTTTTTAACTCCTTCCTGCTCAGGATAAAAACGTTAACGTTACTTCATTAACAAACACAACAAGCTAATCTTTAACATCTTTATTAGCTGACTTTTAATATTAGCATTAAACTGGATCACACTGCTTTTTTCCACACCTTAATGTTAACATGCTAATGTTAACATGCTAATGTTAGCTACAACCTCTTTATAACAGACTGAAGATAAAGTCATACCTGCCCAGTAACTCTTGGATCTTTCAGGTTTTGTTTTAAACCTATTTCTCTGAATAGAAACAAATATAATTATTTATTTTCTCAACATTTTAATGGTGTTTTTATTATTCCACTAACTACTAACAACTACAGATGAACCCAAAGTAAACATTCACTGCGGACGGTGGTGAAAAACGGCTGCAGCTGCGTCTCATTCTGAGACTGAAGGAGTCAAATTAACCGCGAAAGTAGCAGCATGTTTTTATACTTTAGTGGCAGGAAGTGACACGCCTCAGGTATGGGGACTGTACTCTCCTCCCATTGGCTCTCAGACCTGAAGGTGTGCGGTCTGCAGTTAGACCCTCTTGCTAATTTATTCATATAATTCATTTTCTGTCTGATTCCTTCGAAATGTTTCTTTCTTTGTTGATTTACTTCTTTCTTTATTATTTCACTTCTTTATTTGTAATTTTAAAACATTAAATAACACATTTATTTAATTTTCTTCTGTATTTTCTGAAAATATGTTTCATAATTATTTTGTAGTTGTTTTTGTTTCTTCTTTGATCAAATCTAATTTTGTTCATTTTGGTTTAAGTTGAGTTGTTTTTAGTGAGATTTATTTTTTATCCCATTTGGGTTTTTACTTTTTCAAGTGTGAAAATGGAGGAAACGCTTGATTCAGTCACTTTGTTTTGGGTTTTTTTTATTACAAACACGCAACTCATATTTACACTTTAAAAAACATAAAAAAGATAAATACAAACATTCACGCGCTCTTTACAGCGAGCTCAGTGCGCTCGGGCTGGTTTGAATTCAACCAAACATCCACCTGGAGAGACTTTACAAACGTTAGGATTCAACATCAGTTCTCGGTGTAAACATGACGTCACTGCTGGAGAACCAGAGAGTCGAGGGGCAGAGCGTCAGCGAAGCCCCCATAGAAGAGAGGCTCACACTGGGCCTGAAGCTGCTGCAGCTGCTGGGCCTCCTGGAGCTCCGGCAGAAGACAGGACGCCGTCTGCAGGTCGACGTAGAGCGGCGGCGAACCGGCCTGGGGGGCGGCGAGGGAGGTGAAGTGTGGGGGAGTCAACTGAGAGGAGGGGAAGAGAGGAGGAGGAGGAGGAGGGGGAAGGGAGGAGCTGCAGGCGTCCCAGTGAGGCACCACGGCGCCGGGCGAGTAAGAGGAGGCGTATCCCGGAGCAGGGGGGGGGGAGCCGTGGTCCGGTACCTGCATGTACAGCGAGGGGGAGTCAGCGTGAGGAGGAGGAGGAGGAGGAAGGAGGAGGGAGTCCTGAAGGTGACACAGGAAGCCGCTGAGGCCGGGAGGATCATCTGAGAAAGCAGCGCTGTCTCCGCCGCTGCAGTGTATGCTGGGAATTTTAGGGCTGGGCTCTGACGAGGAGGAGGAGTCAGAGGAAGAGGAAGAGGAGGAAGCTTTCTTTCCAGTGGTCGTATTCTCACTCTTCCTCTTTCTCTTGCGGCGAAAGTTTCCGTTGTCGAACATCTTCTCACAGTTTGGGTCCAGAGTCCAGTAGTTCCCCTTACCTGCAGGGAGGAGGAGGAGGAGGAGAGGAGGAGGAGGAGGAGGAGGGGGTAAAGGAAAGAAGCATTTATCTTCTCTTTTCATCACAACATGAAAGAAAAACACAATTCGGGAGCTTTAAATGTCCAGAAACAAACAGCACTCACTGAACTCCCTTTGAAAAACACTTAATTTTTCAGAATTAAAACAGCCGGTTCTTCCTGCTTGTTACAGAAACACTGTAAAAACTTTTCAGCCAATCGAAACCTATTTCCTAATCGTTCACAGAACTGAAGTCAGTGGCCGTGTGGTAAAAGAAGGTGAGGTGGCGTGTAAACTCACCTGGGTCGCTCTCGTCACGCGGAACCTTCCGGAAACAGTCGTTGAGCGACAGGTTGTGGCGGATGGAGTTCTGCCAGCCGGCCTTGTTGCGGCCGTAGAAGGGGAAGTTGTCGGAGACGTACTGGTAGATCTGGCTGAGCGTCAGCCGCTGCTCGGGCGCGCTCTGTATCGCCATGGCGATGAGGGCGGAGTAGGAGTACGGCGGGCGGACCGAGCGCAGCACGTCGTCCGGGGCGGACACGGAGAACCAGGGGCTGCCGGGGAGCAGGGGCCTCTGGAGGCTGTAGAGATGAGGGAAGAAGCCTCCGAAGGCTGGGGGGCCTCCTGCCGCCGCAGACACGGGGCCCAGGTCCGGGCCGCCGAAGCAGAGGAGGGGGGCGCCGCGGGCGTCGGACGGCGGGAGCCACGGAGACGCAGACGGGCTGGGCTCAGGAGGAGCGGGAGGGCTGTACAGGCTGGACTCACACGGCTCGACGCCCAGAGACGGAAGCTCCTGCTGGGGGAGAGAGCGTCCGCACAGGGGGGGGGGCGGACTCTGCTCCGGGACGAAGGACGCCATGTTGGAAACTCTGTCTTTCTTCTCCTTTCTGTCTCTCTACGTGCGTGTAAACACTCGTCTGCGGCGGCGTCCTCTCGTCCTCAGTGTGTGTGTGCACCTGTCCTGCTCTGTACACCTGCAGCTGCTCACCTGAGGAACTTATACTCTGCTGCCCCGGCCCCGCGAGAGCTGATTGGCTACTGTGCTGTGTTACACTCACACACACACAGACACACACACTCTTATGCATGCGAATGCATAAGAGTGTGTGTGTGTGTGTGTGTGTGTGTGTGTGTGTGTGTGGTGACATGCCTCAGCATTAAACCCTCCGGCTCTAATCTGCCTGAGGGGAAGAATTCAACCTACTCTTATTCAAATCAACCCCCATCACACACACACACACACACACACACAGAGACACACACACACACACACACACAGACAGACACACAGACACACACACACACACACACACACACACACACACAGAGACACACACACACACACACACACACAGACACAGACAGACAGACAGACAGACAGACACACACACACACACAGACACACACACACACACACACAGAGACACACACACACACACACACAGACACACACACACACACACACTCAGCTTGACAGATGATTGATTGAGCCTCTTTACAGTTTCAGACGTTACAGCGTGTCGTCTGCTGAGTCTGTATAAACACTGGCGCCCGGTAGCGCCCCCTGCAGGCTCCACAGCACGAAGTGTTGGACAGAACAAACATTTATAGTTTTTTATTTGGCTTTTGTCCAAAATGACATTTAAACATCATCCCGGTTATTCATTTATTGATAAACCTCATTCAGACTGGCTCAACATCGCGGGGGGAGGATCGTTCAGCGCGACTCGCACTTCCAGAGGACGTCATCGTCTCTGACGTCCGTCCAGAATAAACCTCCAGAAACCAGCTGAGACGCCAGAGGAGAAAGCGGCTGCAGAAGCTGCCTGAGAATCCTGCTGTTTCTGAGTTTCCTTCAGTCTCGCAGTGATCCAGAGACGGCCGTCTGTCCGTCCACGGGTCCACTGCAGACAGGAGCTGCTGACTGCTGGTTCGGCTGCTCTGACGGGACAGTCTGACTACATGTGGACTCATACGGGCTAACAGACGGGCTAACAGACGGGCTAACAGACGTGTCTGTAGAGAACAGCTCTGACCGGCTCTTTTATTTCGGGTTGCCTGTTGGCAGATTGAGTTGTTTCTGTTGTTGCTGATGCAAACTGAAGCTCTGGTTTGAAATAAAACGGTGAAAACGTGTGTGTGTGTATCTTGTACCTGATGTTTGTTCTGCAGGCTGCCGGTCCGAACACAGGCCGCTGCTGTCGGAGGCGGCGCCCAAAGCTATTGTTCTGAAATCGACCCCAGTCTGCAGTCACATGATCACTGCTAATCACTGCTAATCAAAGCGTAACAACACAAACACGTGCAGCTTCATGACGGAACAAGAGGATTTGTTGTTTTTAGCAGTTCGGCGAATATAAATTCAACTGGTCGTCTGGTTTCATGGCAACAACATTCATGATGAGAACTGAAATAAAACTGAATCTCACGCAGACGTTACTTTTAGTTTGTGTTGATTTTCTCTCATATCTTTGTCTGTTTCTGTGGAAGCTGATGAGCTAAAGAATAAAAGGCGGCGCGAGAGCAACGGTCATGTGATCTCTGGAGAGCAGATCTATGGCTTCACTTCATCGATCGGTCGACCGACAGAAGATCAATCAGCTGCTTTGATGGTTTCTCCTGTAAATCCCTTCCTGGCTGCAGATCTGCTGCTTTTCCTCTGAACGACTGTAATAACTGTGATGTTTGTTAATAACGTCGAGCTTCGGACCGTCGCTCGGACACGACGACGCGGCGAAGGCGTCGCTTTGGGCTCCGGGTCGCCGTGACGGCGTTTCTCACCGCTTTCACAAAGTTTTCCAAACCGATCGATCGACGGATCGACGGAGAAAAGACTCGGCAGACGGATCCAGAATGAAAAGCATCATCAGCTGCAGTCCGATACAAACCGGTTCAACATGAGCTCCGGCTCCACCAGCTGCAGCAGCAACATCCTGCTTTCCATTAATGCACGAGGAATAATAACCTGATGACAGAATATATAACAGCACAGCAGCCGCAGGGACGCTGCACTGCTTTAATGCTTTCACTGCAGCAGAGGGTCTGAGTGCTTCCTGCGAGCAACACCTGAGTTCAGCTTTACAGGTGAGACTTCTGCATCTCGCTGCAGGAAGGAAACACACACACACACACACACACCTGAGCCAGAGTCTGACCTTTAACCCAAAAACCCCTCAGAAGAACAACATCTCCGTCTCCGTGAGTCTGGACTGAAGCCGACAGACTTGTTATCTGTTCTCTCCCAACCTCAGGTGATTCACACCTGTGAGTGTGAGTGTGAGTGTGAGTGTGTGTGTGTGTGAGTGTGTGAGTGTGAGTGAGTGTGTGTGTGATGACAGTTGGCGGTGGCAGCAGTAATCTTCGCCCCGCGGTGCCTTCGAGGACGACGCAGACAAAACAACTCAACAACAGTCTGAACTATAACTGACTGATGACTGGGATTAATGGGGGAAGGGATGGGGGTTCACGGTGTAACAGAATATCTTTAACTGACAAACAGAGTCCAGCTGAAGGTGATCAGTTGAGGGGGATTGAAGGATTTAAATGCATTCAGCAGGTAACTTCACATTAACAACCGCATCAACAGGTGTCTTCACCCCCTCGCTGAGCCTCGACGACTCAACACGCGAGCGACTCTGTTGTGTTTCGTTAATCACATGAGCTGAGGGGATTAACCAGGAACTCACGCTGAGCCTCGACGCACCCAGCCGCCCGCGCTGCGTCGACGCTTATCCTCGACTTCTTCTTCTGTCGGGGGTTTCAAACTACTCTAAAGTACAGCGCCACCAACAGGTAAAGCATGCTGAATGTTAGCATGTTAAAATGCTTACGTTAGCGTGCCAACGTACGAAGCTTTAATATGTTAGCATCAGTAGTTAACGTGCTAATGTTAAAGGGTCGGCGTGGTCCAGCTGAGCCTGAGCCGAGTCCCAAAATGGCCGCCGAACGGATGAACCTGTTAAATCAGGAACAACGGGACCTCCCCTCCGTTGCCACCGTCAGGACAAACTGTACGTGTTTCGGCCCGCCAGCAACACGGCGGTGGGGAGGACGACGTCCGTCACACAAACAGCTGTTAGGGTGAATCCTGCTTACTCTGGTGATCCCGTAGATAAAAGAAGTGGCGAGTCATCGTGACGTCACCCACTGGTTTGTGGACTTCCGTTTTGAAGCCTCGAGTTTGGCACTTTGGCCGTCGCCATCTTGGTTTTTTGCAACCTGTGACCAAAAGATATCAGCTAGCTAGCCTCGTTAGCAATGTGCATCCTGTGGTTAACTGTGATATTACTTGGAAGAAAAACAGACTTGTTGGATGAGACGTGCTTCATCGTTCACGCTCCCCTCAGGATGAACTGTAATCACTCTGCTGATCCTCTGACTTTCCGTCTAGCGCCACCATCAGGTCGACACGTTAACGCGTCCGACGCTTTGGTTTCTGACCTGCAGAGCTGCTGACGCTCCCATCAGCCTCAGCTGCGCTCTGCGTTTACTGCTAACCAGCTAATGTTAGCATGCTAACACGCTAAGCTAAGATGGTGAACATGGTGAACATTATTCCTGCTGAACATCGGCATGTTAGCATGCAGGTGTTAGCATTTAGCTCAAAGCAGCGCCGTGTCTCAGTACAGAGCTGCTAGCGCGGCTGCAGTCAGTCACCTGATCAGTGGTAAAGTATGGTTTCTGGTGTGATGCGCGTCGCAGCCTCCTGGGGGCGCCAACGCGGATCATCTGTTAGCAATTATAAGTCATTTTTGACTGAATCAATGAAACGTTCATACTGAAGTAGCGACGCTGACACATTTCCCAAAAATATTAAAGTAAGATATCTGCGATTACCTGTCCCGATTCAAATACTTCCATTCTGCTCCTTCAGAGAAACCAGGACCCCGCTGATGTTTTCAAGGCGTTTTAATGAGGACAGCTGAGCCACAAACCAGTTGAATCCGACACGTTTACAGTGAGTTAAAAACGTCCCAGACTGAACAGAAGTGAAACTCTGGAGGCTTTAAATACAATCAGCTGAACAGCGTTTGCCATAAACACCAACATAGTTTGAATGTGCAACATACAGACACAACAACATCATGTACTGGAACTAGCGTCATGCAGAAATTACAATTTAAAACCTTCTGCACTCAGAAACGTTTTGGAGCTCTGAAGGTTTCTCGTCCCCGACCCTTCGAACTCCAGAACAGAGCGCCGCCGCCAAGCTAGAAACAAAAGGTCAAAACTCAGCAAATGAAGCGACATATGCAAAAATCTGCCATTTTTCACCTTCACAGAACAAGTCTTCAGTTAACAGGTCTGAGGTTCTCAATCCTGCCTGCTGGGTTTAGTTTGACTCGTCCGGTCCGGTCCGGTCCGGTCAGGACCAGTTCTGTCTGGTCATGTAGTATCCAGCCGGGTCGGAGAGCAGACACTGGTTCTGCTGGCTGGAGTCGCGGTTTTTGGCGTCGATGAGGAGCAGAGGAGACTGGGAGTAATGGCAGATGATGTCACTCACTGACGGGAAAGACTGCGCGCACGCACACACACACACACACACACACGCACACGCACAGAAAAAGAAAATGTCAATAAAGCGCCGCAGAAGAAGAGGACGCAGCGAGACGCCGCCGTTAGAAGCTCAGACGATGGAAACGTGGCGCTTCATGTGAGGAAGGCTGCATCCTCCTCATCGCTCCACACAGCTGATGCTTTCGTCTGCCGCCATTTTCCGTCTCTTCAGTGGACGTCACGCGCTTCGTGTCCGTCGCACTTTGTCACATTTAGCTTTCACCGACGCACCAACTTTCAATAATAAGCATAAAGAACGAGGCACGATGAGGAAAACTATCCGATCACACTCGTTTCATCGTGACAGAGCACTGTTTGGCTGCTAGCTAACACGCTGTTCGTATCTTCGGTTTGTCTCAGCGGCACGTTCGAGGTCCGGACAGAGACGCTAACGTTAGCCTAAACTGTGCTAGCACCCGGGACCGGCTTCCTCACAGAGGACGTGTTCGTTGTTTTTAACGTGACCGCGCAAACTAATGCGGTTAGCTAATGCTATGCTAACTCTTGGCATTGGAAGCAACACCAAGTTACCACTGTAGTTAGCAGGCTATGCTAACGTTAGCAGACAAACACACAGTTGAATCCATTTCTGAGACTTGTGTTTCTGAGCATCTCTCTGCACGTACACGCACTGACACACCTGCTGTCACTATAGCGACTGTTGCTAAACTGTGATTGGACAGTCGCTGCTCAGGGGAGGGCCATAGGGAGCGGTCAAACCCCCAACTTTTCCACAGCAGCTTCATCCTTACCTCCTGGACTTTGAGTCCAGTCCCCAGCAGGAAGTTCTGGTTCTGCTCTCTGATCTGGATGTTGTAGACTTTGTCCTGGTAGAAGACCATCAGGGTGAAGGGCTGGTTGGCCAGCTGCCGGGTGCTGTCCCTCACCAGGTACGCCCCGTCCTCAAAACACAGACACACAGACAGACATGAGGGCTGGGCGTCACCGAACAAAGGCTCCTGATCATTTCAACCATTTTAACGGCGGCGTGAAAGCAGCTGAGTACATTCACTCAGGCACTAAAGGCTGTATACGTCTGCTCCAGAGAGTTTCTACCTTTTAGAATCAGAAGCAGAAAGACTTTATTGATCCTGAAGGGAAACGCTTTGTTGCAGCAGCTCGACTTTACATCAGAGCACACAGGAGGAAGTGCTAGCAAACAATATGATACACTATAAAACTATAAAACTATAAAACAGGTCAGAAAGTAAATGAAGTAGCAGGTGGGTTTACCGGTTGATGATGATAGTACGGTGTAATAATATAAGTAATGAGCAGAGGAAGTTCAGTGCAGCTTATTGAGATTATTAAGATATTGCACAGCAGTGATGGAGGTTTATAATATCAATATCAATAAATAGGAAAAACATGGGAAAACTAAATATTGCACAATTATTCAAGTATGGATTTTTACTTATTATTTACTGCACTGCATTTATTCAACAGCTGCAGGAACTCGTTTCCTGTCGCGTAGAAAATATGACGATTTAGATCAAAATTTAAGATTTAAAACTCAGAAACAGCAGGATTCTCAGGCAGCTTCTGCAGACGCTTTCTCCTCAGAGACGACGACGTCCTCTGGAAGAGCGAGTCGCGCTGAATCTAAAAATATGTTTATCAAGCGCTGCCGTTTTTTAAGGTTATATTTTAAGCGGCAAAAAGGATCTTGCTCTGAACAGTCAGCCAAATAAAATATATTCAGATTTCTTGCCTGAAAAGTAAAAGTTTACCTTGCAGACTTGTTTGAGACATCCCTCCGCCTGACCCCTGGTCACCCGGCCCACATACCAGCGAGGGTCCAGCTCCTGCACACACACACACACACACAGGTTACACCTGTACCTGACTCCACAGCACCACCTGCTGTTCACACTGCAGAACAGTGTTTGCTGCTTTATCAGGACAATAATAATAAGAATGATAGCGTGTGTTTACAGGAAGGGCACCACACGTGTTTTCAGAGGAGAAGGCTCACACCTGGACAGCTTCAGCTCAGACAGGTGGTCTGACGGCCTTAAAGCTTCTGAGTCACGTCTTAAAACGGAGCCTGGAAGCGTAAAGACGCTGAGAGGGAAGCGGCGGGAGGAATCTGAACGCCGCGCGGCGGATTCTGTGTCTCTGAAGGTTTCTAAGAAACGTTTAACCTCAGGCTGTCTGTGGTTGGCTCTCGGTCCCTTAGATACCGTCGCCATGGATACAAAAATGCTCAGTGTCCTTTAAAAACAACAGAGGAGTCTGAACACATCACTGTGGGAAGGGGGGGGGGCAGTGTGCGGACCGTCTGAAGGTTCAGGTTCAGGGAATGTGTTACGTCAACGAGGGTCCTCACAAGTACAGAAAGACAAACGTGGCTGTGTGCTGTGTTACCTGTGTGCCTGCTGCTGTCGGGGGGGCAGGACGAAACGACTGTCTGTCAGATCCGACCAAGCTGCCTCTCTGTTCGGCCAGCGCTGCGCACACACACACACACACACACACACACACACACACAGAGACACACACACACACACACACACACACACACACACACACACAGAGACACACACACACACACACACAGAGACACACAGAGACACACACACACAGAGACACACACACACACACACACACACACACACACACACAGAGACACACACACACACACAGAGACACACACACACACACACACACACACACACACACAGAGACACACACACAGAGACACACACACACACACACACAGAGACACACACACACACACACAGAGACACACACACACACACACAGAGACACACACACACACAGAGACACACAGAGACACACACAGAGACACACACAGAGACACACACACACACACACACACACACACACACACACACACACAGAGACACACAGAGACACACACAGAGACACACACACACACACACACACACACAGAGACACACAGAGACACACACACACACACACAGAGACACACACACACACACACACACACACACACACACACACAGACACACACACACACACACACACACAGAGACACACACACACACACACACACACACAGAGACACACAGAGACACACACACACACACACACACAGAGACACAGAGACACACACACAGAGACACACACACAGAGACACACAGAGACACACACAGAGACACACACACACACAGAGACACACACACACACACACACACACACACAGAGACACACAGAGACACACACACACAGACACACACACACACACACACACACACACACACACACACACACACACACACACAGAGACACACACACACACACACACAGACACACACACACACACACACACACACACACACACACACACACACACACACACACACACACTGTCAGCTGAAGAGACTGAACCTTTCCAAACACGATGTAAACAAACCTGTGGTGTTGCCATAGTAACGACTTCAGCAGTTGTAAATAAAAAGCGATTTCATGACTTGAGTCTTGTTGGTTATATTTGCAAATTAAGCAAAGAGCGCCCTCTGGTGTTTCCACAGGGCCGGCAGCAGACTGTCTGGGGCCCCCGGGAGTTAGGACCCTGAGGAGGAGCAGGTCTCTGACTCAGATCCACCTCCTGCAGTACCGCTGCCCCCCCTTCAGCTCTCCGGCGCCCCCCTGAGGAGGCTGCGGTCTCTCTTTACTTTCAGCCTGAAATGTGTCATATTTCCTAAAATGCCAAGCTGTTTTCACGCTGTGTTTGTGCCGCTGTCTTCTTACCAGAGTGCAGTTTGTGAGGCAGAGATCCTGCAGAGGGAACACTGGGAGGCAGGCTGCTCAAAATCAAACAAAAGAAACACATTATTCTTTTCACATATAGATTTATTTATATATATTTGGCAGTGGTTGACCCTGTGGAGGTTTTGGGGACAGGACGCATGCAGAACAGCAGCGCAGTACGCTGTTTGTTTACAACGAAGACTCGTCTTATTCTTTCATACCTGTCTCCGTGGCGTGAGGGGGGCCCGGGGAGTCCAGGGCGGGGAGGCTTTTATTGTGGAGGGGGAAGGTGTTGTGTTTAGGAGCTGGAAGAGAGAAGAGGAAGTTGAAGAATCACGCCGACACTTTGGGATATCCTTTTGTCGGCCATTTTGTGGAAAAGAGGGGGGAGAAAAATAAAAACGCGGGAAAAGAAATCTCACCTTCGTCGTGTGTTTGCTGACGGAGGAGAAGAGGAGAAAAGGATCAGAGCTCATTCTGGACAAATTCACCGTCACAATAAAGCAGAATAGCAACTTACCTCTCTCCTCACATCAGTCCTGTAAAACCAAACCACATACAAAAATCTGATCATTATCAAATCAACAACTGTTTCATCATGAAGAATAGTGTCAAAACAAGAAGAATCTAAACGATGATGATGAAACGATGACCCGGAGCCCAAAGCGACGCCTTCGCCGCGTCGTTTAATAATATTATTAAACTAAATCATCACGCGTGTGAAGCTCGAATCACGAAATGTTTGGCATTTTTACAGGAAAAATTAGTTTTAATAACAGTTAATAAAACAGCTGCCGATTAATTTTCTGTCAATCGACTAATCGATTAATGGATTATTGGTTTCATCATCTGTATTGTATAAACTGTTGGGGAGTTTAATTTCTAACAAAACATCAGATTTTGTATATTTCGTGTGTAAAAACTGAATTTGTAAAGTAAAGCTGACGTTAAAAAGTAGAAAGTGGCAGGAAAAAACTGACGTACAGAACGCGATAAATGTATTTAGTCACAGCTGTAAGACGACACCACTGGAAACGAATTAATATAAATATATATCATTTGATTGAAAAGTCAGGTATGTCTGAAAAACTGAATCATTTGAGATGATTTGAGCGTGCTGACCTGTTGGGGGCAGGTTTGACTGAGGAGTTGCTCCTGTTGATGGAGGTGGAGGACGGAGGAAGAACAGGAGGTTTGGGCCAGGTGGGAGGTTCGGGGACGTCCGCCTGAGGCCTGAACACACAAAAACACACACATTGATAATTAAACGATAGGTTCAGACTCTAATCAAGTCTGTGTTTAAAGCTTCCAGCGTGGAACATTTAGGAGCAGCTGTCGGCAGAAATTGAATATAATGCGTATAAGTGTGTTTTCATCAGTGTTTAATCGCCTGAAAATAAGAGCCGTTGTGTTTTCGTCACCTTAGAATCAGCCTTTATATCTGCAGAGGGAGCGGGTCCCCTTCCACGGAGGCCGCCATGTTGCCCCGCCATGTTTCTACAGGAGCCCAGAACGGACAAACCAAACACCGGCTCTAGAGCGGGCTGTTTGCGTTTTCCGTGAGTCTCGCGGCCGCCGTAGTTTCTCCTGCACGCTTGCTTGATATTACACTCGAGGTCTCGAACTCTAGAGGTCATCTAACTCGCTCAGAAGCCGCAGAGGTACAGATGAAGCACTGCTGACTATATTTAATATCATTTAGTTGAAGAGGAGCCGAATGCATAGAAGACAGTGTCGTCTGCATAAACAGTGATATTATAAGTCTGTGTCGGAGTAATAATATGCAAAAGTAAAGAACCCAGCACAGAACCTTGTGGTACCCCCTTATTTTTCCCCAAATATGACGAACAGTCCGCAGTCTCAGTGTGCGATTTGTAAAGAAGCGCTAGCTAACGATAACGTGACCTGCGCCACAAACAGAGACTGGAGGCGTTTCGAGGAGAGAGCAGATTCTGCATCCACAAGGTTTAAGACGTAGTTAAGGTGGTTTCTTGAAAGGGGGTCGGGGTCCCACAGTGTCAGAGTCTCAGCCCAACTGATACTGGATTTCTGAGGTTGATGCTAATATAGCGTTTATCTGATAATAATAATACACCAGCTAGTATTTATTTTTTAACATAAACATAAAATGCTTGTTTGTTGTTTTCTTATTTTGACCAAGACACATACTGAGCCAGATATACAGCGTGAAAATCAACTCGTCAGCGCTCTCCGGTGGACCGACTCTGTAACGGCCTGGCCGATTAATCGCTCCAATAGTGACGCTGTGTCAGTGCGAGTGAGTGTTTGTGCGCTTACCTCCACGCTTGTGTGGCCGGCTGCAAGAAACAGAGATAAAATCAAAACAAAAAGAAGCTGCAAGGAAGTTTTAACTGTTCGTGGTCTCCTTTTGTTTTCAATTTTCTACGTTGCTCATAAAACGAGTTGGCATGTAATTTCTGAAGGAACTACTGAAAAAAACGGATCGGATCATTTTCAGTATGGATCTGATGAGTTCAGTGTCACTCGGCCTGTCTGCTACTGTTAAATAAAGTTTATTTAAACAACTCACCCTGTCCACTGTGTTGCGGTGAGGTCCTGTGAAGAAGAGAAAATGAAATGTCATCAGTCTTCAGATTAATAAATTGGTACTCGTCACAGATGACTAAATCCATCACACGTCATTTAATTCAATTTAAATGTGTTTGTTTATTATATTGTGGTTGTGTGTGTTTTTTAGGGAAGCTGAAGAAAACAGATAAAATAAAAATAAAGATGACTAATAAAAGAAAATGAACTTTCAAACTGTTCGTCTTCCTCCTTTGTTTTACAGTGGCTGATCCTTTATTTGTGCATCAAAAGGAAAAAATGACTGAAACTCAGATATCAGAGGGTCCCTGAATGCACCAAAAGTGTAAGTTACAAAAGCTTTTTAAGTCTCTGGTGAAGAAATAATGTCAATGTTGACTATAATTAGTTCTCTGTAGGTTATTTTTCACAGAAATGAAGTGAAACCAAAGGAAATAAATCGATCTATAAACCGATGGAGGAAAATGATCAGCAGAAAGGGAAACTAAACGTGATTTAAAGGGTTAAAGCATAAAAAAACCTACG
>CM050861.1:29294138-29346638 GCA_027580175.1 Siniperca scherzeri | reverse complement strand
ACAGATATAGATATCTCTATATCTCTCTCTATATATATATATACACACAGTATATATTCTGCCTTACAGAATACAGTAGTGAGTGTTTTAAATCAGTAAAAACAGAAAGAGGGAATAAAGAAATAAAACAGCAGGTGCTCGGTGTGAAAGCTGAACGTACTTCTTCCCGAACAGGCCTCTTCGCTCCTCCTTCTTGCTGATTTCTGTGCTGATCTTAGAGATCATCCTGAGGAGACACCGACAGACACATAAAGGTTATTCAGACGTGTCTCTACTCGTCGTCCGTCTCTTCTACGTTTTCTTTTTCTCGAGTCACAAAATGAGCATAAATATCCGCCGTGAATATCGTGCGGCTCGTGCTGTATCGGTTGAACCTGGTCTACATACTGTCCTCAACACAAACCAGACTCCACCCACAGCTCCACACAAACGTCAGCCTGTGCAGATGTAGCTCAGCTGTGGGTGTTTCTCAGCAACAACAGGGTGACTCAGCAGTTCGTCTGTACTCACGGTGCGTGGAGTTTGGGGAATTTCTGGAGGTCGTTATCGCTCAGATTCTGCAAAATAAGAGGAAACAGTGTGAAGACGTTATATTAGACACTACAGGGTGTTCAAGTCATCAAATACCTCCTCCCCTCCTTCGCCACCTCCTCCCCCCCATCAGTCGGACAGTCTCTAAATGGTGGCTGTTGTTTTTTGGGTTGGTTGGTTTGTTTTGTGAACTCACCACAAATCTGGAGCCGCTGATGGAGTTCTTCAGCACGGCTTTGTCACATCCGGACAGGCTCATCTGCACACACGTGAAACACAGTCAGTGAGAGTGGAGGCAGCAGGAGTTGAACCCTCAACCTCAGCAGGGAATTAAAGCTATTTTACGAGAAGTCTTTCATTTTCTGCATCTGCCTCCTACTTCCTCTTTTCCTTCTCCACCCACGTCTCTCCTTTTCTACATCCCTCTCTGCCTCCTATTTTCCTTCTAAAACAAGGTTGCTTTCCTACCCTGTTCATTCTTTCCTTTCCTTCTCTAATTCCTAATGGCCTTCTCTACCTTCTCCTTTCTTTCTCTCTTATTCTTTCCTTTGTCCAACTTTCTTTGTTTCCTCTTCCTTCCTTAAACGTCCTCCTTTTCCCTCCCATCCTGCTCCTTACTCCTATACGATGCCAGAAAAGTTCATTTTGTTGTTAAATTCGTGTCAAACTGCCACTACACCTCCTGTATGTCGACACATTAGGGCTCAGTATTTCCAGTGTGAGGTGAGACTAGTTTGGTTATGGTTTGGTTACGGTTTTCTCAGTGTTGTGGTTTTCTTGCCCTGGTTTAGTTCACATGGGAAACCATATTTCTTTCACACAAACCTGGTGTTTATCGAGTGTGAACTTTTGTTATTTGAGAGTTGGCTGCTGAACAGAAACATTTCAAATAACAACCAAACATGATCTTTTTCACATTATTCACTTATTATTTGTCTTATGGGTTAAATTTAACACATTTAAAAGAACAAAGGCTTATAATATCCGTTTTTATGCAGATGACACAGTCTTGTATACATCTGATTCCTCTTCAACTCAAACTATATCGAGTTTACAATCTGCCTTTAATGTTTAATGACGTCTCTGCAGAATCTCCAGCTCGTACTGAACGCTGATGAGAGAAAGAACCAATATCTCCACTTCACATCTTCCAGCCATCCAACACTTAAAGCTCCTGTAACTGAAACTGTCCAATCTTAGAGATACCTGGGCCTATTTAGGGGCCTGTTGGAGGTCTAGGGCCCTGGGTCAGTTGTTGGGTTGGTTATTAAACGCACCATCAGGGAGAGTTTTCCAAACTGCTCTCAACTGCATCAAAACTGAATGGTGTCACACGACTAATAAGCTACAATAGTTTCCTCTATTTTGGACTCTCCACTCCCCGGAAGGTCAGCTCTGTCAGGACGGCTGAAAGCCCGCTCACACCAGAAAGTGGCACAGCGAAATTCATCTGTGAGGATTTGCGAAATAGTTGGTTTTTAAATTTCTGTGACGTTGTTACTACTCACAGGGCTTGTTGGTGATCTACTGCAGCTGGAGAGCTAACCGCTAACAAGCTAGCAAGCAAGGTACACGCTAACAGTCAAAATATCTCTCTGAGCTTCTTTCTATTTTCTCTGCACGGGGGTCGTTTACTCCCCCTGATATTTTGTTCTCAGGATTGTTCATCACTTCGTTCAATAAAGAGTTACTGAAGAGGGGAAAAAAGCTCTCTAAGCTAACGATTTTGCTAACTAGGCTACTAAATGTCAGTTAAAAAGCTTCGAAGCCGGATTGCTAACAGGGCAATAAGTGTCCACAGTGTATTAACAGCTGTATCAGTCAGATGCCCTCCTGTCTCCTAACTGTGTGTGAACCAGGTCTCTGTGGTGGAGAGAGGAGCTTCAGTACAACTGGACGGTGACACACAGCTAATAAGCTACGATAGCTTCCTCCATGTTGGACTCTCCGGCTCTCCGTCCCCCCCACAGGTCAGCTCTGTCAACACGGCTTGCTATTTGGTCAACGGGGCAAATTTTTGCGTCGAAGATGAACTTGATGCAAAGATTTACTTCACCCTCAGGAGCAAATCCACTGCTTGCAGCGACTGCATTGAAATCGATTGATTTCACTGCAAAATGTCACCCTTTAAATGCTGTTGCGACCGAGCCTGAACTGTTGGATGTGATGGATTATCTAACTGCAGCAAGTTTCAAGTGTCAGTTAAAAGATCTCTGTGGCCAGAAAGAAAGAAAGAGGATGGACGGAGGTCTCACCCTCTTCAGGTAGTCTGCCAGCTGCTGTGGGCTCCACCCCATCACCTCCGACCTGGACGGCACTCGGTCAGAACTCATCCTGCGTCCTCCTCGCTCTTCAGGTGCTCTTCAGTTGGACGTCTGCCGTTCGACTCTCTCCAGCTGACAGGCCGCCTCGTTTCTCACCACTCCTTCCTGCGCACCGTAAAACCAAACTTCTCTTAAAGACTCAAAGAAAAGAAAAGAAAAGAAACGCCTCCGGGCCTTAAGAAAGTTTTACTTCCTCAAAACAACTCACTTTCTATCTCTCCGAGAGTCTTTCCGAGCAAAGAAACCAGAAAGGAGAAAGCAAAGTGCAGGCAGACATGACACTGAGGAACCAAAATGGCTTCCTTCTTTCTTTCTCTCTCTCTTCCACTCTTTCTGTACGTCTCTATCTCTTTACCTCTCCGTCCCTCCCTCCCTCCCTCCCTCTCAGAGGAAGTGACTGTGCAGAGGGGGAGATGAAGGCAGCACCCTCCTCCCCCCTTCTGACCACAGAGCGGAACAGATGCTGCAGTTGCACCCACTTGCTGCAGCTCGGCGGCTGACGAGAAACACTTTAAAAAAACAAAACAAAACAGGAAGATACAGACTCTGGATCAGTTCGAGAGTTCAGTCTGATCACTGCAGCGTCTGTGGCACCAACACTTAACACTGAACCCAGGTCAGATTAATGGACTCGTCTCCATCGGCAGATTAAAAAGCACACTAACGTGTTTGTGTGTCAAACTGCAAATTTGGTGAAGTTCGACGGAGGAAAATAACTGTACGTCAGCACAGCTTTGCGGTACTTGTACTTCCATTTTCTGCTGCTTTCCACTTCTACTTCACTTCATTTCAGAGGCTGCACTACATTTATCCGATCGAATAATGAGCTTATATGATATGACAGAAAGAATATTAAACTTGTCAACATGCACACCAAATAGTTCAAATCAGCTCCACCTTGAGCGGCTGCAACAGTAAAATGCTGGGGGCCGCTGGTATAAGATATGCATGTAGAAGACATGGGGGTAAAGGTAGAGCGAGTCTAAAGCTGCGTTCAGTCAGGATGAACATCGCCGGGGGAGGAGACCTTCTCCGAGCCAGTCGGTGATTTAACTCCTCGTTCAGGACGCCGTGTTGACCCTGGTGACACGACAGGACCTGGTCTGTAACAGGCAGCCAGCAGGACAGAGACTAAAGCCTCCTCAGGGGGGCGCCGGAGAGCCGAAGGGGAGGCAACCCTCGGCTCCTTCCTCCTGTCAGTCATGCTGGGTGTGATGTCACATGACCGGGTGCTTATGAAACTGAGTCTGATAACAGCTGGGACACGACAGTCATCACAAACAGACTAACCTTCGGAGAGGCGGTCCGGAGGAGGCAGAGTCAGCTCTCAGGTGGATTTCAAAGGCCAGACCTCGTCCTGATGACTCAGAGACATGTAGTCCGATGGGAGAGATGCATTATGGGAGCGCAGATACTAAACTAAATCCCCACATGCAGAAGTGGCGGTCACAGCTGCTGGTAACAGAGCCACTGCAGTGTGAAAATGCAAATTAAGAAATGTCGCTTCAGAAGAAGAATACATTCAACTTACATCATGTTTGCACAGTGCCTTAAACAGCCCGCCATTTTCCTGCTCAAGTTTTTTACAGTTAGCACTGAAACATGTTTGTAGCCGAGTTCACACAGTCGGAACAAAGAGTCGAGAAAGTACAGAGGAAATGTAGCTAAAGTTACTGCTTTATACACAGTTAGCTAGTTTTAACTGCTTTATACACAGTTAGCTAGTTTTAACTGCTTTATACACAGTTAGCTAGTTTTATACACAGCTAGTTTTATACACAGTTAGCTAGTTTTAACTGCTTTATACACAGTTAGCTAGTTTTAACTGCTTTATACACAGTTAGCTAGTTTTATACACAGTTAGCTAGTTTTATACACAGTTAGCTAGTTTTATACACAGTTAGCTAGTTTTAACTGCTTTATATACAGTTAGCTAGTTTTAACTGCTTTATATACAGTTAGCTAGTTTTAACTGCTTTATATAAAGTTAACTGCTTTATATACAGTTAACTAGTTTTATATACAGTTAGCTAGTTTTAACTGCTTTATACACAGTTAGCTAGTTTTAACTGCTTTATACACAGTTAGCTAGTTTTAACTGCTTTATACACAGTTAGCTAGTTTTAACTAGTTTATACAGTTAGCTAGTTTTAACTGCTTTATACACAGTTAGCTAGTTTAGTCCAGTGGTTCCCAACCTAGGGGTCGGGCCCGTGCAAAGGGTCAGCAGATAAATCTGAAAGAAGAAAAAACTAAGTTCTGATGTCCGCACTCGACGGGCGGACCGTTTTCCGAGCTGACAGAGCGCAAGACTCCGGCAAGATGAAAGGAGGAGGAGTCTTTACGTCGATGATGCTTGGTGCTCAAACGGAGGCAAAGTGGACGGACACTGTTTCCCAAATGTCAAACTTGTTATGTGAAGATTAAAACAATATTATCATCACTGTCTCTAACTGCGGTTTACATTCAACCACACGCAAATTCAAAAACTGCACTGCAGAATCCTTTCTGGGTGTATGTGAGTGGCATGAAGGGACCACAAACTCATTTCGATGTACAACCTTGTGTTGTAAAATGATAAATAAATTACCTTGTACCTTGAAATCTGCTTTGAGTCTTTGGACTTTTCTATAAGGTTTGATTTTTAGTGAAATGTTGGATCATTTGAACACTTATTGAAACGAAACCATGTGAGAAGTTTAGAGGGGAAATGTGTGTGATGACTCTGCTGTGGTGGGATGTATCAGCGGTGGTGATGAGTCTGAGTTCAGGGCTGTGGTGGGGAACTTTGTCTCATGGTGCGAGCAGAACCATCTGCAGCTCAATGCGACAAAGTCTAAGGAGCTGATTGTGGATCTACGGAGGGCCAAGACACCAGTGACCCCGGTTTCCATCCAGGGGGTCAGTGTGGACATTGTGGAGGACTACAAGTACCTGGGAGTCCACATGGACAATAAACTGGACTGGACCAAGAACACTCAGGCTGTTTACAGGAAGGGCCAGAGCCGCCTCTGTTTCCTGAGGAGGCTGAGGTCCTTCAACATCTGCCGGACGATGCTGAGGATGTTTTATGAGTCTGTGGCGGCCGGTGCTGTCCTGTATGCTGTTGCATGCTGGGGCAGCAGGCTGAGGGCAGCGGACGCCAACAGACTCAACAAACTGATCCGTAAGGCCGGTGGCATTGTGGGGGCGGAGCCGGACTCTCTGGCGGTGGTGTCAGAGAGGAGGACGCTGGCCAAACTACACGCCATCTTGGACAGCGTCTCCCACCCGCTCCATGACGAGCTGGTCAAACAAAGGAGCGCCTTCAGCGGAAGACTCATCCCCCCACAATGCACCACAGAGCGCCACAGGAAGTCACTCCTGCCTGTGGCCATCAGACTCTTTAGCTCCTCCCTCTAAGTGTCAGTCTGTCTGACCCGAAGTCACTAAACTGGACACTGATCATTAACATCTCTGCAATACTTGAATAATTGTGCAATATTCTGTGTTTTCAGATATTTATTTATTCATACTCCTATTCCTGCTGTGCGATATCCTCCGTCTCACAATCTTAATAAGCTTAACTCGACAGTACTCTTTATTGTGGAATCTGAACGTGAAGATAAAAGGAGCGCAGCACGAAGGTGCATGAAATGGAAACTCTGGTAGTTTTGAGTTTATTTGAGCAGTGCAGTCGGTCGTGTGCTCTGACGCCGACCGTGCGGTTCGAATGAGGAAACGAAACGCTGCGTCTGTCGAAGCCGCCAGTGAGGAGCTAAAACTAAAACTTCCCTTCTGCTGCAGGCGCCTGCGTCTGGACGTCGAGCAGCGAAGCGCTCCGAGGAACAGGAAGCCAACTTCCTCTTCTTCTTCTTCCTGTTGAAGAAAGCTGGTTTCAGGCTGCTGCACCGACGAAACAGCTTCCTCCGCCGCCAGAACAGCTGAGAGCAACGACATACTCCCCTTCAGGCTCCCAGCGCAGCGCAGCGCCCCGCAGCGACTCGCCCGCCCGCAGCGCCTCAGCGACCGCCCGCCCGCAGCGCCTCAGCGACCGCCCGCCCGCAGCGACTCGCCGCCTCAGCGACCGCCCGCCCGCAGCGCTCAGCGCAGCGCCGCCCGCAGCGCCAGCGCAGCGCCGCCCGCAGCGCCCGCAGCGACCGCCCGCCCGCAGCGCCGCCCGCAGCGCCCGCAGCGCCTCAGCGCCCGCAGCGCCAGCGCAGCGCCGCCCGCAGCGCCTCAGCGACCGCCCGCCCGCAGCGACTCGCCCCGCCCGCAGCGCCCCTCAGCACCTCGCATTTATATTACACGTACGTTCGAAACGGCGACGTTTAGTCGACTGAAAGAAACGGCCGAGGCGTTTTCCAGCTTGAACCTGAAGACGCCGCCGCAGCGCCAGCGCAGCGCCGCCCGCAGCGCCAGCGCAGCGCCGCCCGCAGCGCCAGCGCAGCGCCGCCGCGTGATATTCTGAAGAGACCGGCCTTTAAAAACGTCAGAAAACTAAAAACAAACGACGCGCGCTGGTCGCAGCCCGATACGAAAACCCGCCGTGTTTTCACCTCAAATGCAAACAGCCTCATTTAAGACCGCGCGGCCAAAAGTAAGTGGACGCCCCTTCAGCATCCCGGCGAAGTGACATCACACCGACGCTCCTCCGGCTCCGTTCGTCTCTCTCTCCGGCTTCGACGCGGCGCCGCAGAGAACCGATGAGAGCTGAAGGAGGAAACGTCACGCGTCGACGAGGCGGTTTAGACTAGTTTCCCGTTAAACTTTCGTTTAGTTTTCCCGAGTCCGCGCGGCGTCGAGACACCGTCGGTTCGACCGTCTGTCGGTTACAAACGGCTGTCTCCAGATCTGCGTTGGCGCCGCAGCTGACGGGCGCAGAGCGCGTCCCGCTCCCCTCCGGCGGGCGACGCGTTCACCGACACAAACAGCAGCTGATTAATAAAGAGACCAATTAGAAAGAAAAAAACTTTATTAAAACGGCATCATGACACAACAGACACGTGGCAACACAAACGCTTCCTGCTTTGACGCGTTTGTGTTTCTCACTCGGCTCCAAAAACACAAACTCGCATTACGAATCTTTTATTGATCGTGAATCTGAAAACTTTACATTTCGGCTCGTTAAAAAGTGTTTTGCGTGAAGCTCAAACAGCTTCTTCTTTTTTTTTTTTTTACCTGCATGACCCCGAACGTGTCGCGGACACGATCAGCAGACAGAAGACCAGCTGGACTCACCTGCGCAGCTGCTTCCTGTCTCACCTGCGTCCACGTCCGTCTCCGACAGGAAGCAGCTGACTTTAATCAGGACTGAGTGACGGATGAAACTACCAAAATAAGAGCCTGCTTGTAGATGAAAGAAAGAAGATGTTCAGGTGTGCCGGCCTGAACCAGGACTGCTCCTTCCTGGTTCAGAGTCCGGTTCAGAGTCTGGTTCTGGTCCGAAACTCCGGCTGACTGAGGGGGCGGAGCAGAAACCGGTTTCCCGTCCAGGTGCGCGGCGGGCCGAGCTGCGGAGCGTCAGTGGGTCTTCTTGGACGAGCCGAAGCCTGAGAAACCCATCACGGCCGCCATCTCGTCGTCCTCCTCGAAGTCCACGTCCTCCTCCGCCCGCCGCTTCCGCTCCTTCTGCTTCTCCTTCTTGTAGGCCTTCGCCTTCTCCTCCTGACAAACACACAAGCAGGAGCTCAGACGCAGCGCACGGGGGGGGGAGAGGAGCAGACGGAGGAGCAGACGGAGGAGAGGAGGAGCAGACAGAGGAGCAGACGGAGAAGAGAGGAGGAGCAGACGGAGAAGAGAGGAGGAGACGGAGAAGAGAGGAGCAGACGGAGGAGAGAGGAGCAGCAGACGGAGGAGAGAGGAGGAGACGGAGAAGAGAGGAGCAGCAGACGGAGGAGAGAGGAGGAGACGGAGAAGAGAGGAGCAGACGGAGGAGAGAGGAGGAGCAGACGGAGGAGCAGACAGAGGAGCAGACAGAGGAGCAGACGGAAGAGAAGACAGAGAAGAGGAGCAGACGGAGGAGAGAGGAGGAGACGGAGGAGCAGATGGAGGAGAAGAGGAGCAGACAGAAGAGAGAAGAGGAGCAGACGGAGGAGCAGACGGAGGAGAGAGGAGGAGACGGAGAAGAGGAGCAGACGGAGAAGAGGAGGAGCAGACAGAGGAGAGAAGAGGAGCAGACAGAGGAGAGAAGAGGAGCAGACGGAGGAGCAGACGGAGGAGAGAGGAGGAGAGGAGGCAGGCGGAGGAGAGAGAGGAGGCGGAGGAGCAGACAGAGAGAGGAGAGGAGGAGCAGGAGGAGAGGAGCAGACGGAGGAGAGGAGGAGCAGACAGAGGAGCAGACGGAGGAGAGGAGGAGCAGACAGAGGAGCAGACGGAGGAGAGAGGAGGAGCAGACGGAGAAGAGGAGCAGACGGAGAAGAGGAGCAGACGGAGGAGCAGACAGAGGAGCAGACGGAGGAGCAGACAGAGGAGCAGACGGAGGAGAGAGGAGGAGCAGACGGAGAAGAGGAGCAGACGGAGAAGAGAGGAGGAGCAGACGGAGGAGAGAGGAGGAGCAGACGGAGGAGCAGACAGAGAAGAGAGGAGCAGACGAAGAAGAGGAGGAGCAGACGGAGAAGAGGAGGAGCAGACGGAGAAGAGAGGAGACGGAGAAGAGGAGCAGACGGAGGAGAGGAGGAGCAGACAGAGGAGCAGACGGAGGAGCAGACGGAGGAGAGGAGGAGCAGACAGAGGAGCAGACGGAGGAGAGAGGAGGAGCAGACGGAGAAGAGGAGCAGACGGAGGAGCAGACAGAGGAGCAGACGGAGGAGCAGACAGAGGAGCAGACGGAGGAGAGAGGAGGAGCAGACGGAGAAGAGGAGCAGACGGAGGAGCAGACAGAGGAGCAGACGGAGGAGAGAGGAGGAGCAGACAGAAGAGAAGAGGAGCAGACGGAGGAGAGAAGAGGAGCAGACGGAGGAGCAGACAGAGAAGAGAGGAGACGGAGAAGAGGAGCAGACGGAGGAGAGGAGGAGCAGACAGAGGAGCAGACGGAGGAGCAGACGGAGGAGAGAGGAGCAGACGGAGGAGAGAGGAGCAGAGGAGGAGCAGCGCTCCTGAGAGCGAGCGCTTCCTGCCGGGCAGCGGGCCTCACCTCCTCCCGCAGCTCCTTCATGCGCTCCTCAAAGTCGTACTCCTTCTGCTTCTCCTCCATCTTCTTCTTGTTCACCTCGAAACGCTTCTTCACCTGATCCAGAGACGAGCGCTCGACTCGCATCGACATCCCCAAGTTCCTCTGGTCTGCACGCACACACACACACACACACACACACACACACACACACACACAGAGTTACACACACACACACACACACACACAGAGTTACACACACAGTTACACACACACACACACACACACACAGAGTTACACACACACACACACAGAGTTACACACACACACACACACACACACAGAGTTACACACACACACACAGAGTTACACACACACACAGAGTTACACACACACACACACACACACACAGAGTTACACACACACACACACACACACACAGAGTTACACACACACACACACACACGCACACAGAGTTACACACACACACACAGAGTTACACACACAGAGTTACACACACACACACACAGAGTTACACACACAGAGTTACACACACACACACAGTTACACACACACACACACACACACACACAGAGTTACACACACACACACACACAGAGTTACACACACACACACACAGAGTTACACACGCACACACACACACAGAGTTACACACACACACACACACACACACACAGAGTTACACACACACAGAGTTACACACACACACACACAGAGTTACACACGCACACACACACACAGAGTTACACACACACACACACACACAGAGTTACACACACACACACACACACAGAGTTACACACACACACAGAGTTACACACACACACACACAGAGTTACACACAGACACACACACAGACACACACACACAGAGTTACACACGCACACACACACAGAGTTACACGCACACACACACAGAGTTACACGACACACACACACAGAGTTACACACACACACACACACAGAGTTACACACACACAGTTACACGCACACACACACACACACACACACACAGAGTTACACGCACACACACACACACACACAGAGTTACACGCACACACACAGAGTTACACGCACACACACAGAGTTACACACACACACACAGAGTTACACACACACACACACAGAGTTACACACACAGACAGAGTTACACACACAGACAGAGTTACACACACAGACAGAGTTACACACACAGACAGAGTTACACACACAGACAGAGTTACACACACACAGTTACACGCACACACACACACACACAGAGTTACACACACACAGAGTTACACACACACACACAGAGTTACACACAGAGTTACACACACACACACACAGAGTTACACACACACAGAGTTACACACACACACACAGAGTTACACACACACACACAGAGTTACACACAGAGTTACACACACACACAGAGTTACACACACACACACAGAGTTACACACACACACAGTTACACACACACAGTTACACACACAGTTACACACAGACACAGAGTTACACACACACACACAGAGTTACACACACACACACAGAGTTACACACACACACACAGAGTCACACACACACAGAGTCACACACACACAGAGTCACACACACACACACAGAGTCACACACACACACACAGAGTCACACACACACACACAGAGTCACACACACACAGAGTCACACACAAACACACAGAGTCACACACACACACAGAGTCACACACACACACAGAGTCACACACACACACACAGGTGCGTCCCTTCCTGGACTCGAACTCACGCTTCTTCCCGTTGATGTGATCCAGGAAGTTGATGGAGTCTTTGACGACGCAGTCGCAGACGTTACAGTAGTAGCTGAAAGAGAAGAAGAAGACAGCCAATCAGAGCAACAGATGCTGAAGAAACCTTTTTAAACGGCGGCGTGCCGGCCGGTCCTGAGGCGGCGTGCCGGCCGGTCCCGAGGTCCTGCATCTCACTGGGAGACGCGTCCTCTGGAGACCGGACAGGCCGCGACCACAAACCGACCAATCAGAGTGCGGCACCGCGCGGCTCTGGTCTGTCAGACGTTCAGTGTCAGAAGGCGCTCTGCCTACCCGCCCATCTCCGCCTGAGGCGTGGTCTTCGTGATGACGATGGTCTTCCCCAGTTTGGACTCCAGATCCACCTTGTAGTCTCTGTGACGCAGGAGGTCCCGCTTGACCGGCGGAGCGGCTTTCCCTGCGAGAGAGAGAGAGAGAACAGATGAAATCACGCCGACAGGCGGTCGCGGCTGAACAGGAAACGCGTCCTCGCCGTCGGCTCACCGTCCCTCCTCTCTCGGTCTCGCTCCTCCGCCAGACGCTTCTGGGCGAGGGTTTCATACTCGTCTTTGTCCCACTTCCGACGGAAGTCGTTCTTACCGGACTACAAGAGGAGAAGAAGAAGAAGGGAAAGCGTCAGAGAGGAAGCTTCAGCAACACAAACACTGTGAGACTTCACTACACATTAAGTGACGCTAGCTGCATCCGGGCGCCATGTTTCATGTTTTGGTAGCTGAAGATATTTTTCCCATGGCGCTTTTACTGTGAAGGGCTGTGGCCGGAAGTCCTATTGTCGCTGCTGCTAGCGGAACTCAGGCTAACGTTTAGCAGCGGAACTCAGGCTAACGTTTAGCAGCGGAACTCAGGCTAACGTTTAGCAGCGGAACTCAGGCTAACGTTTAGCAGCGGAACTCAGGCTAACGTTTAGCAGCGGAACTCAGGCTAACATTTAGCAGCGGAACTCAGGCTAACATTTAGCAGCGGAACTCAGGCTAACATTTAGCAGCGTTATTCTGCGTCCGCGCTGCAGCCAGCAGACATGAACCAACACACAATCTGACGCTTTAGGAAATAGTCGAGAAAACTCCGTTAACTTTTGAAATGAAACCGGAAACTTTTACATTGCTTGTTACCAGGTTAGCTGCTAGCCGCCGCGCCGGCGCTTGAAGCGGTTTTTAAAACACGTTAAACGGAAACAGTATGAGCCGTTAGCAGCTCTGACAAACAAACTCGTCCGGGCTCAAAGAAGAGTCACGTAACATTCAAGTGAGTTTAGATTTTTAACACGAAAACAAGCTCAAATCAGGAACTCACCCCGCTGCCAGACGCCATCTTGTTTGCCTGCTGACGGAATACGGCTGTCGCAAAATCAGCGCTCGTCTTTAAAAAGTGAACACCGCCGCCTGCTGGAGCGGAGCGGCACTACATCACACACATTCATATATATATTATATTTCTATTATATATACATATATATTATATATATTATATTTTTATTATATATATATACACATATATTATATTATATATATTATATTTTTATAGTATATATATATACATATATATTATATTATATTTTTATAGTATATATATATATATATATATATATATATATATATATATATATATATATATATATATATATATATATATACACATATATACATATATATTATATTTCTATTATATATACACATATATATTATATATATTATATTTTTATAGTATATATATATACATACACATATACATACACATACATACATACATATATATATATATATATATACACACACACACATATATATATATATATAAATAAATAAATAAATAAATAAACAAACGACTCGGTTTCACTGCAGGAAAAGGCAACAAACAGCAATCATTAAGAAGAAACTAAGATTTCTGCAGAATAACCGAAATGAGACTCACACAGCAGCAGGTTAAAGAGCCACTCTACATACAACTATATATATTTAAACAAACACATGAAAGGAAGAACGATAAAGAAGAGAACTTGTTGTAAAAGCCAGAGCCGTGTGTAAAGGTCTCACCAAAACACACAGTTAAATCTAAAGGATTTAAACAAATACTTGAATTACTGGAGTGGCCGACCGTCGATCATCCATATTCATGAATCACGTGGGTCACGACAGGAATCATAAATCACAGTGGAGAATATTCAACAAAATACGGAACATTTAATATATAATATTAATAACAGCAAACGCCACATTTACTCACATTAATATGTCCACCGTGCACCCGGACGCGTGTGTAATACATGTCACTGCAGTGCGAGCATCAGTATAAATCATGTTCCTGATGCTTTAATGTTGCAGCAGCTGCTTCATATTCTGCCTTTCCCCCCGAGGATCAGGAACGTTTCATCTTAATCGATATAATTCCTCCTGATTGATTTGCTGGTTAGATTTTCTATCGTGACTGCGCACCTGCCTGTCACGTGACTGCGCTGGGCGTTTGCAATAATGAGGCTTCTGTTCCTTTACCTGGAACACAGCATGCTTTTACTTTGACAGCCCAAGCTTCTGCAGGCCGGAGCTCGCGGCACCGGATGCAGCCCAGGTGAGGCCCCGCCCCCCTCAGGTGCGCCTCATTAAAGAGCTGTGAAAGCGGCTCGACGGCGTCTGTCCGCGTGAAGAGAAGGCGCCAAACTCAAAGTGCACGATGTCGAGCAGCGGAGCGGAAACGGCAGCTCGGAGCCCGCTGCGCTCCTCCAGGTCTGTACCGCCACCGGAAACCGCTTTACCGGCCGCTGCAGACCGACCGCAGGAGCGCGCCTGTCCCGGAGCACACCCGGAACTTACCCGCAACATAACCGCAGCACACCCGGAACTTACCCGCAACATAACCGCAGCACACCCGCAACATAACCGCAGCATAACCGCGTCTTGTTCACTTTGAGGCTTCAGTTTGATTTAGTCTCTACAGTCTCCGGAAACTGAGACGAGGCGATGAACACCTGTTCAGGTGCAGCGGCGAGTGAAGTCCTGCCGTCCTGGGCCCCGGGTTTGGCCTCGCAGGCTACTGCTCTCCTCTCTGATTGGTGGAGAGGTGGTGAGAGGAACACCTGGTTCAAAAACACAAATGTTAATGTTGTTGTTGTTTATAGTCAGTTTTCTCCTAAAGACACAAGTCAAAGATGGAGGACAGTAAATACCTGTATCAAGGCCTCTGCATGTTACAACCAACACTTTTTAATATTGTCAGCTAGACTGATATAAACACATACATGCAGGAGATGGTCACATATTTAAATACTCAAATTAATAAATGTAGCTCAGTGAAATACTTCAAAGTACTCGAATAAACAGGAGTCTGACTGATCGGTTCAGCCTGTGAAGGTGAAAGTAGTTAACGTTACACTTCCTGTCGCTGCTTTTCACAGTAAAAGTTCTCCAGCTAAGACAGCAGTCTGGCTTTTATTATGAAGTCGCAACAGGAAGTGTTTTTTTAACTAAGCTTTTTCAGGTTCAGTGACGCTTCTGTGTGAGTCTGCGTTAAATGAAGGTGGTGTTTTCAGAGAAAGTAACATCCGCAGTATCAAGTTTCCTGTTTCACATCAGAGTCGACTCTTTGTTTCCTTCGTCCGGTAAAAACTCGTACAGCTTACGCAAAACAGGACGTGACCCTTCCGATCTGAATCGGACGTTTTTAAAGCGTAGGTGTGCTCGCGTTTCACTGAAGGAATGACCTGTAGTGGCAGCGACACCTCAAACTTCACGGTTTGTTTTTATTCTGCTCGTGAACTTGCAGTCGGTGAGGTCACTGTGACATCAGAGCTCACCTGCAGCTCACCTGTCCGTCTCGGCGCTGCTGATGAGCTGCGGCTCATTTACTCTAAATGTCCATCACGACTGTTACGGTCAGACTTTAGTACTTTTAGCTGATTATACTTCTAATACTCAGGGTTTGAACGCAGGACTTTTACTCGTAGCAGAGTATTTTCAGAGTGGCGTTCGTACTTTTACTGCAGTAAAGGATCGGAGTACTTCCTGCCCCGCTGGTCCAGTACACGGTTATCAGCAGCCTCTTTGAAGTGACTCTGAAAACTAACGTGAAGTTTTTAAGATATTAAGTTGAATCAGCAGTTATTAAACTTGGTTTCACATTCTCAGATGAGAGTTTGCGGTTTTTTTAAACGCGTTGATTTCTCAGTTTTTGTCTTTGTCGGCACCAGAACGGCCTTTTCATGCGAGAACGAGGATTCAAAACTCACGAGACTCCGAATTAATTCAACTTAAAGTTCAGTGAACTCGCGTGTTTAAGGCCGCAGGGAAACGTGTGCATTGCATTGTGGGAGGATCGACCGCGCGCTCAAACATGGACCGCAGTCGGGTTTGCGTTTAGACTAAAAACCAGTTCGGGACTCAGGATCCGTCTGTGGCTTTGAGACGTGTTTCGTTAAAAACAGATGTGATGTTAATGGAGTTTGGTGTCCTCAGCTTCTGTTTCAGCCCGTGGTCGTGTGTCTGTGTGAAGGGCTGGTCGGCGGCCGTGTGGAACGGCCTACCTGACCCGCTGCTGGCCGCCGCCGCCGCCTCCGGATGCTCCGCCCCCGAGCCGTGGCTCCTCCCCGGCTGCAGCTCCGTCTACGACAGCCTGGTCAGGTGAGGAACGCACCTTAGCTCGCCACGAGGAGCTCTCGTCTCTCGGCAACTCGGACTGCGTCTAGGAGGATGACCTCATGATGACATCATGTTTCACGAAGGAACTTTCTCACGGCGTCTGCAGCGATTGGTTGACGGGTGGCCGGCTGTGTCGGTGACAAACTAAATAAGTACTCTAAGCACTCGGAGCTTGTACTAAAGGAAAGTAGCAGTACGACAGTGTAGAAATACTCGGTTACAAGTAAAAGTACGCAGGTGCTGGCATCGGTGCCTAAAGTAGAAGTTCTCATCATGCAGAATAATGTGCATTAACGTGTTCGTCACTTTAATGCTGCTGAAGGTGGAGCTCGTTGTAATGGCTTCATCTGTAATATGTATTATAATATAAAGTGAAAAGTAACTGAAGTTTTTAAAATGTAGTATAAAGTAGCACAACATGGAAATACCTCAGAACTGTACTTGCAGCGATCGCAGGAGCACGAGATTTCTTTAAATACTTTAGGAACTGAGGTCTGAAGTTTTGGTTTGAATAACTCTTTGTCGCAGTGTATCTGCAGGAAACTGCGCCGTGGCGGTTGTTCTTATTTTCTACGGTTTCAGATCACGAAAAGGGTCCGAGAGCAAAACCCTGATCCCCGAACGTTACCGTGCGAGCGTTCAGAGATACAAATCTGCGACTCGTCTGAACGTACGCAGCAGACGCGTGGAAACTTGGCCGTATTGATGTTATGGTACAGAAAAACATGGAGTCTTGGGTTTGAATATTTCACTCCGTGAAACGTGACCTTTTTTAAAACGTTAACGCTGCTTAAGGTGAAATAAAAGGGATCAAACAAAGTATGTGGTGTTTGGTTTTGCGTGATTATTATTTTTAAGAATTTCGTGAATTGATAAATCAATTTTAATGTTCTCTCTCAAACATTTCTTTCTGTTATCTGATAGCCGTTAGCACTTTTTACTAGCCTATGAATAGCTTATGCTAACTCCTGGCGCTAATCGACTGGCAGTCTCTAGCACTTAGCTGCAGCTCTAATAAGCTAATATAAACATTATTTTCATTATCAATGTTGAATTATTTTTGGATTTATCAATCACTTTGTCATCTGCATAGAATTAATTGGAAATCTATATACAATAATATTCTTGTCACTTTAAATTACTATGAATCCAAAATTAAAATAAACACATTGAGCTCCAGTCAGGCTGAACATCGCCGGGGGAGGAGACCTTCTCCGAGCTCGTCGGTGATTTAACTCCTCGTTCAGGACGCCATGTTGACCCTGGTGACAGGACAGGACCTGGTCTGTAACAGCCAGCAGGACAGAGACTAAAGAGAGACTAAAGCCTCCTCAGGGGGGCGCCGGAGAGCTGAAGGGGAGGCAGCGATACTGCAGGAGGTGGATCTGAGTCCGAGACCTCCTCAGAGTCGTGACTCCGTCAGGTCTGAACTCTCAGACATGAAACTCACGTCGAGTCGTTCAGCGCGACTCGCACTTCCAGAGGACGTCATCGTCTCTGACGTCCGTCCAGAATAAACCTCCAGAAACCAGCTGAGGCACCAGAGAAGAAAGCGGCTGCAGAAGCTGCCTGAGAATCCTGCTGTTTCTAAGTTTCCTTCAGTCTCGCAGTGATCCAGAGACGGCTGTCTGTCCGTCCACGGGTCCACTGCAGACAGGAGCTGCTGACTGCTGGTTCGGCTGCTCTGACGGGACAGTTTAAATAAAAAAATCCCTCTGGATGGGATTTTAAATGACCAACCAGTTTACAGAAACAGGAGTTCATTTTGATTGTTATTTATTATTATTACCACCACATACATGTCTGGACAGGATTTAAATCACTGACCAGAAGTTCTACTTGTTCTTGTCAGAGTCATAACTCGTATGTGAACACTGATTGATTGATTCCTGCCGTCTGTAGAGTTTGACGCTCGTCTTCTTCCTCTTCACAGCAACGTGTCTCCGCTCCCGTCTCCGCCTGCTGCCAGCGGCCTGCGAGGGAGAGAGCGAGCTGCCGGCAACAAACCTCGCAGGTTCAACAACAGCCGACGAGTTTCACGCTCATAATGACGTCATACAAAATGTCGTGCGACACTCGTGGTTTTTGCTTCAATCTGATTGGCCAGGATCATTTATATCTAATAGTTTTATTAACGACACTTGACACAGCAGCCGCAGTATTTTAGGCTACAGTCAACAACGTCTTATGAAATCCTCTTGTTCTCTTTCTTTGAGAGTTAATGTTCAGACTGACACCACTTTAATGTCTGTACGCTAAATATGATGCCGCTGGCTAGCTTAGCTTAGCATAAAGACTGGAAACACATTTCCCAAACTACGTTTATTTCTTTCTTTCTATATTACACATCGCATGCGTGTGGTAAGATTTCTTTAAAACTAAACCAGATACATTGAACCGATAACTAAATTTGCACAATAAAAACTTTATTGACCCCGTTGTGAGTCGCACTGAACAATCTGCTGTCTGTCTGTCTGTCTGTCTTCGTCCAGGCCGTCCATCCTGGAGCGTTGCATCCTGAAAGTGTCCACCAGCAGTGTGGCCGTGGGGACGGACGACCTGGACAACAAGAGGTCGGTTCGCTCAGAAAACAGCTGCTGAACTCAAACAAACGTTTATTCTTCTGCTTTTTATTTTATTTTTTAAGAATTTAAGGATGCAACCATCTGGACAACCAATGATAAAACAGCTAAACGCCTCAAGTCATTATTTCTGGCTCTTTTATAGACAAATTAATTCATCAACTAATTAACGAAGATGCAGGGTTTCTGTATTTTTTGTTCCTTAAATACACGGCGGCCCGTTTAAAGAGTCGCATCACATAAACTTCTGTCGCCACCTTTTTTTTAATACAAATGAGGTGAATTTAATTTGCGGCGCTCCCAGAATCCCAGAGGGCTTTGTTCCCGTCCACGTTGGCGAACTCGCGGCCTTCTTCTTCGTCTCTTTCGTTTTGGCGCACTGCTGCGTTTCTCGGCACGTTACGGCCCGACCCGTTGAGTTGCGACACGCTTTGATCTCGCGGTCACATGGTTCATGTAGCTTTTCAACGGTCTGCGCGGTCAACGTGGCTGAGTGGCTTCCAGCGGGACAGACGGCACAGCGACTATCTGCGGCTGCGGTTTAAATAAATATTGATTACTATGTTGACTGAACTTAAAATCAACATATACGATAGCATTTTCTCCGACAGCATTAATCCGTTTTTCTGTGTTTAATCTCGGAGGGAAGACTGTTCCCGTAATGTCCGATACGTTTCCAGTATGGTAATATTTCTGTCGTGCTTCTGTGGTCATTGTTACTCACATCCTAATGTTCTGTTACCACATTCGCATAATGTATCCGTGACGCCGCAGCTGCTCAGTTTAAGCCAAGAAACAAGTTTGGTCAATAGTGCAAAATATCCGAGGCAGACAGCTGCATCCAAGACAATTTATTATCCAGAGAGGGGGTAAATAACTGATCCTTAAACGGGCTGTTTTCAAAGAAACTCATTCACAGATGGCAGGAAAGGCAATCGGGCGAGACCAGGGCTGAGACCAGGGCTGGGACCTGGTCTTGGGTCGGGTATGTACACCCCCCCCACAAACGCGTCATTATAGTGGTGGAAATATAATATTCAGCACTGTTGCGTACCCATCAGTCGGTCGGTCTCCATGCCTTCACATGTCGGCTCAACAGAAAAATAGGAAGTAACTAGTTACCTGCAGTTCTACTTCCTCCTTACTGTGATCCTCCGAGTTTGTCGTCGCTTCACTGTCCAACACACGATGTGTGTGTGATGACTGACTCAACCAAGAACAACCTGGCTAGATGCGCGCTAGCCAGGTTATCTAGTTGAGCTAGCTGCCATTCATTGTAATCAGATGTACTAATGTGGCAGCAACTAAGTGATGCTAACTTCAGCAATAAATCTAAACCCGAAGAAACTTTGAACGCCAATAACTAAACGTAAACTAACGGACATCTGGTTGTGGTAGCTAGCACGCGTTGCTTACGCTGGCTAACTGCAGTTTGACTCTAACAAGCTATTATCTTACAATAATTAAAGCTGGCTACATAAAATACCACTTTTGACTAGATCGATGCGACGTCGGCTTCTGCGTTAAAATGTCAAAATGCAGTCGTGTCGTCAGTTCACCCGTAGGCGTGCTGTGAACCATTACTACAGAAGTCTATGGAAGTGTCGCAGCTCTCTCAACGGGTCTGGTTACACCACCGACTGTCGATCCGTGGCACAGCGTGAAACCATCATGACTGTGCGCCCTTCTCCTAGTCAGGAGCCCACTTCATCACTACTAGTGGTCAGAAGCTCCACAGGTACCTCCTTTTTAACTGAGCCCCCATCTGGTCCCTCAGTTCATCACTGACCTCTGTGTCCCTGCAGGCCCCCTCTCGGTCGCTGCTATCCCCGCCTCCCGGACCCGGCAAACACCGAGACCAACGCTGCGGTTCTGAAGCGGCGGCAGAAACAGATCCAATACGGCAAGAACACCAGCGGCTACCAGAGCTACCTGCAGCAAGTCCCCAAGTGAGAAAACGCACAGCTGATACTGAGTCCAGTTTAAACACAGTCAGCAGCTGGACAGAATATGGGGGGTGGGGGTCACAGCATCAAACTGTCTCGCAAGAACAAATTATGACAGCGGTGTTAAGCTCCAGTCAGTCAGGCTGAACATCACCGGGGGAGGAAACCTTCACTGAGCTCGTTCAGGACGCCATGTTAACCCTGGTGACACGACGTTTCTGAGAAGAAAGCGGCTGCAGAACCTGCCTGAGAATCCTGCTGTTTCTGAGTTTCCTTCAGTCTCGCAGTGATCCAGAGACGGCTGTCTGTCCGTCCACGGGTCCACTGCAGACAGGAGCTGCTGACTGCTGGTTCGGCTGCTCTGACGGGACAGACGGGCTAACAGACGGGCTAACAGACGGGCTAACAGACGGGCTAACAGACGTGTCTGTAGAGAACAGCAGCACCGACCTGCAGCTGACATCACAGCAGACCGTCTGAGTTGTGACCGGGTCTCGCTCTCCTCGTGGCTTTAATGTTTTCTGTTGGTGTTAGCATGTTAGCATCTATCAGGTTAGCAACAACATTTTGACTTCCTCTAAGTAAAAAGCTAACTTGAGAGCAGCTCGAGACACGGCAGCCGTCCCCGGCGCCGCCTACTCATTCAGTTATGTTTGTCGTTTTCTTTAAATAACTGAATAATAATAATTTTAGGCCCATAAAACAGTGATCAGTTGTATCTGCTCTTTTAAACTCTGACGTCTCCTCTTCCTCAGACACCTGAGGGATCCTAAGCTCCACCCGTCCACTCCCAACAAGTACAGGAAGTACAGCCGGCGCTCCTGGGACATGCAGGTGCGTCTGTGGAGGCGAGCGCTGCACCTGTGGGACCCTCCGACGGACACCCAGCCGGACGCCGCTGACGCACGGGACCCAGTGGAGCAACTGTAGGTGCAAGTGTCTGATCTGGAGCTGCAACTAACCATTATTTAATCAATAATGACAGGTGACGCATCATTGTCCGGCGTTCCCAACATGCTCTTGGGAGGCGCATCATTTCTGACTGCGAAACTGAAACGTACCGTCCTGGAGCTGTATTCACAAAACGTCCTGAGGCTAGAAGTCGCAGAAAGTTAGAGGAAAAAAACATTTGTCAGTCCTGACGGCCGAAGAGAGTAACTCAAAGTATCTGAGCTGTAGAAGTTTCCCCTCAGTCTGAGAGAAGTTTTCAATACTTTGCAGATATTGATCTCACATTATCGTAGAAAAGGTTTCAGTCGTGGTCGTCTGGACGCTGTTTTCAGAATCAAGACGTTTCGGCTCCCATCCGGAAGTCGTTCTCAATTGTGAAGATGGTCTGAGAACTCAGAAATTTAAGCTACTCTGAGTTGCTTAAGCCCCGCCCTCAGGGAGGAGTCTACCTGAGTATCTGTTGATTAGCTAGTTTCACCTGAAACTGACCTAATAGTTTCCATGATGGCCCAGTAATCAGTAATCAGGCCTGTTGTTTTCTGGCTGCACCTCCCTCATCACTGTTAAGTACCTGATTAGCATGTGATTGGCTTGACCACGGTGTTAACACACTGTGGTAAACTTTGGGCAGATTGAATCTCAGACCACCATTTCTGTTCAAAGAGGGGTTTTCTTTTTTCACAAAAATGGCTTCTTTGACTCCTCTTTCAAACCAACTCTTCTCTCTACTTAGACTCTTACTGCTTAGAGAAGAGCTGGTTTGAAAGAGGAGTCAAAGAAGCCATTTTTGTGAAAAAAACCCCTCTTTGAACAGAAGGTCAGTTTCAGGTGAAACTAGGCAGGTAAACAGCAGACACTCAGGTAGACTCCTTCCTGAGGGCAACGTCTTGATTCTGAAAACAGCGTCCAGACGACTACGACTGAAACCTTTTCTACGATGGAGCGCTCCTGGACGAATGAGGGACGACGCCGTCTTGTATCTCACATTATGCAGCATTATTACAGATGAAGCCACCCAGCAGAGTATAAAGGCAGTCAATAGTGTGCAGTGAGCTCCACCTTCAGCAGCATTAAAGTGACAAAACGATAATGTATATTATTCTGAAATGGGTCGTTCTGCATGGTGAGTGCTTTGTCACTGTATTTTAATGCTAATACTTCTGAACTTTTAAGTTTTTGAATGCAGGACTTTTACGTAACAGTATTTGTACACTGTGGTGTTAGTACTTTTACTGCAGTAAAGGATCTGAGAGCTGCTCACACTTACCATGTTGGCGTGTAAAATTACAACTAATGAACAGTTAAACAATATTTTGATGGCCGCCGTTTAATGAAGTTTGGCTCACCAACAAGTCAAAACTTCAGACCTCAGTTTGTTCATTAAGAGACATTAAATAAAGAAGGCGGACTTCATGATGAGCCAGTAAACCCGCTGCTGTACAAATCTCTCGCGCTGATGGTTTGACGTCAGACACAAAACACCGAACGATGTTTGCTCTGACGCAGTTTGTAAAACATTTTAGCGACAGATTATCTAACGCAGAGCGGCCGCCTGTCGGCGCTGTGAGGAAGTTAACTTGGGGGAACAGGCGACGCGTCTCGGCAGCTCCGAAGGTGAAACTGCGCCAAAACCCTTTAGCTGCATTTCTGACTCCTCCTCCTGGTTGTTTTGCAGGCAGAGCCAGCTGGCGAAGATGACCTCTGACCTGTGTGAGGACGGAGGAGACGGGCAGAGAGAGAAGGAGACTCCAGCAGCCTCTGAAACCTCCTCTGTGTCTCCTCTGTCGGCCGTGGCGTCGCAGGAGCTGCCCGGACCCTGGAACAGCCCGCTCTCACCGGTAACACTCCTTTTTTTAATAATGTCCACCGTCCAGTAGCTGCTCGCACAATCTGTAAGTCAGACTTTCTATGTAGACCTGGAGGAAAACTTGTTTTATCACAGATCTTCTGGCAGGATGCTGAGAGCAGCCACAGGCCTCTTCGCTCGCCTCCCGGCCTGAGCTACTCCTTCAGGAGTCAGCTGACCACCGACGACAACATGACGGACTGGCTCCGCCTCCTGCTGGAGGCCGACGACCCCCGAGGTGAGGCTTTCGTACAGTAGCTTCAACGCTCAGGTAGTTACAGTCGGCCCCAGTCGCAGCGTCATCACAGGTGCACTGCATCGTCACGCAGCTCGGCCTCTCTCCGCATCCGAGGGAAGCGGCGTTAAGTCACGGCGGAAAAACTTCCCGCCGTGACTTTTTGCGGCAGCGGCGTAGAAAAGATGGAAGAATCCTCGCTTGTACCTTCAGCAGCGAGGCAGTTCAAAGGGCTTCACGTGACGGACGTTAAGAGCAGATGTAGGCAAGAAAAAGGTCGATAGAGAGAAACAGGATTTACTTTTTATAGGAAGAGAAACAAAATAAAATGGCAGAGAAAAAGAAGCTAAAGTACAATAAGACGAATCAAGTTTTCTGGGAGTTCGTTCCAGAGAATAAAACTGAATATATATTTTTTGTTGTAGCATCAAAACCTGACGCAGTAACTTTCTCTTGGGTCGCTAATAAACTGAAGTGTGTTATAGCTACGCGGCCGACAGCGGGCCCCTGCCATGTCTTGATTGCGTAGATTTGTTCTGACTCCGTTTTTGTTCCTCCCGTAGATTTCGGCTCTGATGACCAGCAGGTTCCTGTTTTCTCGGACCAGCTGTTCTGGAATCCGTACTGATGGTCACCGGATCTCCACCCACCTGGAACAAACGAGGTTCAGTCAACGTCTCCGACTCCTCAGCCCTCGTCGAGGGAAGTCGTCTGGACCCTCTGACCTGTCGATCCTCAATGTGTCGGAGTAAAAGCGTGCGTGTGTGTGGTTTCAGTATCTTTTTAAGATGGCTAACGACAGCGGGGACGTGATTGGTCCTCGATCAGAGTGGCCTCCGCCCCTCCGTGATGTCCTCTCGGCGGGAGGAGGGCTGCGACCTGAAGAGAAGCGAGAGGAACCGCGTTCTTTGCTCCGGCCCCGGGAAGCGTTGGGGTTTCCCGGGCCGCTCTCGAACGCGTCCTCGGCTCGGACAGCTGAACACTTCGACCTGAGCGTGGTACTATAGTTTGCACTTTCTGTGTTTTTATGTTGAACTGCATCAGATGGAGCATTTCTCACCTGCATCGTGTTTTACTTTGATCCTGCACTGAAGGAAAAGGCTGCTGATCGTTTTGTCCTTGAAGTCACTGGTTTAGTCTGTTTGTGCCGTCGGGTGTCACTGCTGTTGTCTCGGGGCCACGTCCCGTTCACGCTCCGCCGTCGGTCGGTCTGTCTGTCGGGCTCAGGCGCCACGTCCTCCTCTCTGTACCTCCATGTTTTTTCTAAAAAACACACCTTGATTAGTGGAGGAGAAAACGCTGTCACTTTGTGTTGTTGTGAGTTTTCTTTTTTACTTTTTGTGTTTTTTCTCAATTTGTCATTTTGTGCTGCTTGAATATCGAGCGCGAAGCTGAAGGATGTGATTAATAAAGATGTAAATAAAGTGTTGGAAGTTCAGACTCGACTGCTTTCTTCTACAGACCCTAAGCACGTGTTCGTCCGGGGGCACGGGCCCCGGTCTGACTGACCCGGAGTCAGAGGGAGGGGTCGGCTCGTTGGGATCAGACTCTCTGAGCCGGCTGAACGTTTCTTGTCGCAAAGACTTGCAGCTGCGTCGTTTCTGTCTTTCAGTCGGGGGGGTCTTGCTCCTGGGGGGGGCGACGCTCCCATGGCTCTGATATTCAGAGTTACAGAAAGCAGCTGTTAGTTTATTTCATATTAGAACATTTAAAGTTGCTTGGCATCAGTTTAATTGGTGAATAAACAAACTACAGGACGCGTTCGTACTCGCTTTACAAATGCTCTCCTGCGGGAGTCACTCTCACAACACTTCATGCAGATTTTATTGGTTTTTCAAACAAGTCAAATGTAAAAATATCCAGTGGCGTCAAAATAATCTGCCACTCGGACGGGCTCCGCCTGCAAAACGCGAACTGCCAACAAACGGAGCGACCCGGAGCCCAAAGCGACGCCTTCGCCGCTCGACGTTATTAACAAACATCAGTTATTACAGTCGTTCAGAGGAAAAGCAGCAGATCTGCAGCAGGAAGGGATTTACAGGAGAAACCATCAAAGCAGTTGATTGATCTTCTGTCGGTCGACCGATCGATTCAGCTGAACTCGTACAAACTGCCGGGAGTTTAATTTATAACGAAACATCAGATGTTTTATAAACTCTTTGTGTTTGTGCAGTAACTGAAGAGGTTTGAACTCCACAACTTGAGTCACGTGCCTGTCAGCAGCTGAAGGGCAGGCCGCACAGGTGAGCCGCCGCACAGGTGAGCCGCTTGCTCCGCCCACACGGTGTGCCGCTGCATCGGCCCTGAAGCATCCGTCGGTCCGGCCACCGTCCCACCGCCTGACGTCTGCAAACTGCCCCCGAACTACAACTCCCGTCGTCCTCTGGCGCTTCGGGGCTCATTCCGACACTTGCTGAATTCTGCTAATTTCTGTTATATTTCTTATTTCAGCTGCGGGCTGGAGTGAGTCTGCGGTGACAACGAGACACCAGGTGCCGGGGAGGAGGTGTAGCCCCGCCCCCCCCGCCTGGCACCGTAAACGTTATTTATGAATGCCCACCGCTCGCGGGCGTGTGCGCGCACATTCTGTATTATTATGTTTTAATAATTGCAGGACGCCGGACGCGGATTGCAGCCGACGCTCGGGTTTGTTCCGGACCCCGCAGCGGCCGATGTGTGCGGTTAAAGCCAGACTTTGATTCATTGTGGTCGGTTTGTTGCTGACGGCGGCGGCGGCAGGCGGAGCGGGTCGTTCTGCTCCGTAATAATACTGGGTCAATACACCGAGTACCGCGGTCTGCCCGCCCGCTGCAGCCCCCGGAGCCGCTTCACCCGTCACCCGGAGGTGCTGTCCGACAAGGTAAGCGTGCCAGCCAGCCAGCCGAGAGCGCTGGTTCCCGGTCTGGCAGCGAGCTAGTCCGGGCTGCTCGTCCCGCAGCATCCCGCCGTGTTTTCCTCCTCTCACGCTCCTCCGAGAGCTCGCAGGCCGGCCGCCGCCTCCGTTAGCATCGCCGTTAGCTAGCGCTGCTTCTGGCTGAGAGTTAGCCGGTGAGGCTTTCGGGGTTTATCCAGAAATCAGCTCTCGGCAGACGGCTGGAGGAGGGACGACGGACGAGAACATCCCCTCTGATGCTGGGCTTGTTTGTGAAATCACGGCGGCTAACGCTGCTAGCAGCTAACTAGCCGGCTAACGCTGGGCAGGTCAGTTAGCTGCCGTTAGCTAGCGGCTGCCCCTGGATGCAGCCAGGCGGCCAGGGTAGCTCCGCTAGCCCCGCAGACCCGCGGAGCAGACCAGCCCGAGCCCCCGGAGTCTGTGAGGCGGCGGTGGAGCCGCAGTCTTCGGGTCAGCCGTTTTGCTCCAGCGAGCAAAATGGCTGAATTTATTGCGCCCGACCTTGAAAGTAATAACGAGATGACATATTATTTACAGCTAACCGTCAGGTGATGTCGAGCTGCTCGGCATCGCTAGCTGATGGTGATGTAACCGTCTTAATCCTCCACATCTGAAGTGTTTTTAATTCTCCTACGCGGGCTTTATGTCAACATTTCACAACGGCATTCCCACGTTAATTCTGCACTCAAACGGGAAATCCGCTATATATATATATATATATATGTGTGTGTGTATTAGCATCCCTCCATTGAAAACAATGGGATGTGTTAGCCACAAGCTAGCAGCACCGGAGATGCCCAGCGGCCTCAGAGCGGCGGCTCTGCTCAGGCCGCACAGAGGCCTCCGCTGCCGGGGACGGCCTGCCCCCTACACCGGGCTGCCGGGGACGGCCTGCCCCCCCACACCGGGCTGCCGGGGACGGCCTGCCCCCACACCGGGCTGCCGGGGACGGCCTGCCCCCCTACACCGGGCTGCCGTGCTGTACCCTCAGCGAGCCCGCGTTAACCGGACCCGGATTAACGGTGCTGCTCCGCCGCTGAAGTCTAAATGAGGGTTTTAGCCCTCAGCTGTTTGTGGCCCCTGACCTCATTCACCAGGAGCCACAAGTCTCCGTTAGAGAGGCTTTAATGAGGGGGGGTCAGGGCCACAGGTCTTTACAGGTATATCACAATACTGAAACCCAGTCTGTTAATCGATTAACTGTTCTGATAATCAATGAATCATTTCAGTGTTTTCTGAGTACGACACCAAACATTTAAGAGTTTCTGTTTTTCTTGTATTTTGGTAGTAAACTGAATAAATATCTATCTATCTATCTATATATATATATATATATATATATATATATATATATATATATATATATATCTGGGTTTAGTGTCGACTGTTTCTGGACATTTTAAAGACGGCGATTAAGCAGTTTAATTGAGAAAATAATTTAGACTAATCGTTAGTTAGCAGCCGCGTCAAACTTGCAGACTGAGTTTTGGAAAAATCTCCGTATGAATTAACTTCGCAGATGGTGGCGTTATTGCAAAACAGGTGGCGAGAACACAAACTCAGCCCTGAAACGATTAGTCGATTGATCGGTGAGTTGATTGAAGGAGGATTGATGCGCTATTAATTGTTCGAGTCACCTTTTTAAGTGAAGATGCCGGATGTTTCTGGTGTCTGGTTTTATATCGTTTTAAACTGAGTGTCTCTGGACTGTTGGTCGCCATTTTGGGCTTTGGGGAAAAAAAGGTGACGGGCGTTTTCCAAAAGACGGTCATCAGATGAGTCGATAGTGAAAATCCGTCATCAGTTGCAGCCCCGACATCTTCTGAAGGAGCACCAGGAGCGTCGGATAGGAATTACGGCCGCAGCTACCGATTATTTTCGACCTGAAGGTCTTTATTGTCCTAATGCGCAGCGACAGTAAAGATCGTCGATGGCACCGACGTTCTTAGATGTCCGGCTCCCTCCGGCAGCGCTCTTACAAATATGCATAAAGAGAAATGCAGCAGCTAAAATATAGATAGATTATAAAAGTAAAATGTATAAACTGTAAACAGGCTTTGCAGTAGATGTGTGTACGCGATGAGAACAGGTTGTAGACGGGAGCGTGTACAGGTGTGTGTATATACTGAGATGTCAACAGTAAGTAAGCAGGCAGGTGGAGCCAGCGCAGTATAAATATATAAGCGCAGTATAAATATGGCTGCAGCACAAAGTAGTCGCACCACGCTGCAGCTGACGTGTCGGTGATATCTCGGCAGCCTCCGAGGTCTCGGTCCCGTCTAACTCCATACAGCTCGTCCAGGGCTTGTTCGACTGTTCGCCGCCGGGAGGACGACCGGTGTAAACTCCCTCTGGAGATGATAATAAGGACGGCGTCCCATCGTAAGGTGCTCCCGGTCGGGAGAGCAGCCCGTAGAAACGACCTCCACGTCTGAGCGCCGCTGGTTGTTGATCACGAAGCAGACACCGAACAGTTTGTCTCTCGTCGTGTGTTTTCATTAGCGATTAATTATTCTGGTCTAGAAAACTTCACAAAACTGTGGAAAATGCCCATTAGAATGAAGCCCAATGTGACGTCTTCAAGTGTCTTGTTTTTGTCCGTCCAACGGTCCACAACTCGACTGTCCTGGGACCTGAAAAGCCACCGGTTCGGTGTGCGACTAAGGGCCTTAATGTGGCTCCGGCTTTATTCCCTGATCGTCTTGAAGAGGGGGCCTTGTGTCAGAATCTGGTTCTGCCCATCGTCATTTCAGCTGTATAGTCTGTTTACGTGGTGCGTGTCCCTAAATGAGTTTTAATCATACTGCAAACCAGGAGCACAAGTCCCAGAGGTCCACTTCACCGACACAACGCACATTTCTTTACCAACGCGAGAAGTGACACCCTCGCGGCTCTGTGTCCGTCAGCGGGTTTGCTGCGGTTAAAGGTCTTCACTGTGTTCGTGGGAGAAAATGCTGATTCCACTTTGTTAGCTACACCTGTACACCTGCTCGTCAATGCAAATATCTCATCGGCCAATCGTGTGGCAGCGACTCGGTGCGTGAAAGCGTGCGGACGTGGCGAAGAGGTTCGGTTGTTGTTGTTGTTCAGAACAAACGTCAGAAGAAACGTGATGTAAGTGGCTTTGAGTGTTGGTGGTTTTGAGTTTGTCACAAACTGCCGATCTCGCGTTCGGACCCAGAAACAAAAACCCTGCATGGCGCGAGAACGCCCGTTTGACCGAGCTCAGAGGAGACGCAGCAGGCTGGTCCGAGCGGACAGAAAGGAGACAGGCGAGCGTCTCTGAACACGTGGAACCTGGAGTGGGCGGACTACAGCGGGTTGTCGGCCAACAGGAAACCGTCTCTGAACACGTGGAACCTGGAGTGGGCGGACTGCAGCGGGTTGTCGGCCAACAGGAAACCGAGGCTCAGTAGAAGACGGAAAAACATTGTCAGGTCTGACGAATCTGGACTCGTGCTGCCACATGCAGACGGTCGGGTCAGAAAGTGGTGCAAACAGCACGGATTCGTGGATCCAGCCTTGTGTCAGCGGTTCGGGCTGCTGGTTCTGGTGTGGCAAATATTTTCTTGGCTCCTTCATACCAGCTGAGCAGTGGTTTAAAGTCCGCAGCCTACCTGAGTGTTGTTGCAGTCCACCGTCTTCTATTGGCTGCTTCCAGCGGGATAACGCTCCACGTCACAAAGCTCTCGAGCTGCTCCCACCAACTCCAGCAGCCTCCGGATCTCAGTCACCAGATCTCAGTCCAGCAGAGCTCCTCTGGGACCTGGAGGGACGGGAGACTCGCAGCCGACAGATCTGCAGCAACTGCTATCGGGTCGCCACGTAACTGATCCACATTAAACAGTTTCTTTGTCAGTGTCTGCAGCTGCAACTACTGATTATTTTCTGGATTCATTATTTTGTCAATAAAATTGTCCCTTTTTTTTTTTTAATAATTTCCCAGAGCGCAGGGTGACGTCTTCAGGTTTCTTCTTCTGTCCGACCAACAGTCCAAAACCTAAAGATATTCAGTTTACTATCATATGACAAAGAAACTCGTCAAATCCCAACATTCGAGAAGCTGGAACCAGCCAGTGTTCGGCCTTTTGTTTGAGAAATTACCTAAACAATACATCCTGGTTGCAGTTTGCGTTGGTTCAAGGGGCTCACTGAGCCCTCTAGTGGCTGCAGCCAAAAATGCATGTAGGAATTCATGCAATTGTTTATTTATACAAAATAAAAAATGCACTGTTGAGTTAAACCTCAGATAATATAAACTACTCAAATAACTGATGGAGAAGCTAGCGTTGACGTCAGCCCGTTTGCGAGGCTAACGTTGACGTCAGCCCGTTGGAGAAGCTAACGTTGACGTCAGCCCGTTTGCGAGGCTAACGTTGATGTCAGCCCTTTGGAGAAGCTAATGTTGACGTCAGCCCGTTTGCGAGGCTAATGTTGACGTCAGCCCGTTTGCGAAGCTAGCGTTGACGTCAGCCCGTTTGCGAAGCTAACGTTGACGTCAGCCCGTTGGAGAAGCTAATGTTGACGTCAGCCCAATTGCGAGGCTAATGTTGACGTCAGCCCGTTGGAGAAGCTAGCGTTGACGTCAGCCCGTTGGAGAAGCTAACGTTGACGTCAGCCCGTTTGCGAAGCTAGCGTTGACGTCAGCCCGTTTGCGAAGCTAGCGTTGACGTCAGCCCGTTGGAGAAGCTAATGTTGACGTCAGCCCAATTGCGAGGCTAATGTTGACGTCAGCCCGTTGGAGAAGCTAGCGTTGACGTCAGCCCGTTTGCGAAGCTAACGTTGACGTCAGCCCGTTTGCGAAGCTAACGTTGACGTCAGCCCGTTGGAGAAGCTAACGTTGATAAAACCACGTGAAACAGATTGTAATATATTTCCTCAGGAATCAAACTGAAAACATAAACCTCTTGTGTTTGATTTTAGTGCATTATGTGTGTAAACTGGGGCTGCACCTAACGATAATTTTTTATCAATTAATCGATTATTTCTTCGATTAGTCGAGTAATTTATCGATTATTCTAAAGATTGGTTTTTATTACTTGATTAATATAACAATTAATTTACCCAAAATAAATAGCGAAAACTTGTCTCATTAATATTTAAATCATTTTCTCTTAAAAACAAACAAATGTAAAAAGAAACAAAGTGCGTCCTGCAGGGCGTTATTCTTCAACAAAAACATATCTGTCTATTGAAAATATAATATTTGAAAGAATGAATGAATGAATGTATTACCCGATTTCTAGTAGGTTATTTCTTATGATACCATTTTAATTCTCCACATTATTGTAGTGTTGACTCACAAACTACTTTAATCTGCTCACCACACACACACCTACACCTGTGGTGTCTGCACACCTACACCTGCTCGCCCCGCCTCTTTCTGGTTCTCTCTCGGAGGGCAGGGCGAGGTTTTAATGCTGCAGCTCGTCCTCCGGAGGAATCCGTGCTGCGACCGGGTGCAGCCACACTTCCTTGCGACGCGATGATGCGCGATATGCAAATCGACGTATTTCCGTAATCGATTACGGCGATGAATCGTCCCGGCCCCAGTGTGAACTCAAACTGCCTTCTGAACATATACAAAAAAATATAGAAACTTTAAAAAAAACACTTAACTCCTTCTTGCTCGGGATAAAAAGGTAACTTACTTAATTAACAAACACAACGTCACCAAACACAGCAAGCTAATCTTTAACCGCGCAGCGTTTAATGTTAGCTTTGAGTTGGATCCGTTTACACAGAGCTTCCTGTTAGCGTCTCATTCTGAGACTAAAGGAGTTTAATGAACCGTGAAAGTAGCAGCATGTTCTTATACTTTAGTGCCAGAAAAGGAAGTGACACGCCTCACCTATGGGGACTGTACTCTCCTCCCATTGGCTCTCGGACCTGAAGGTCCTCAGGTGTGCGGTCTGCAGTTAGACCCTCTTGGACTGTTTTTATTGAACATGCGTGACTCTGCAACACTCACACGGTTCTCACTTCTCTCCAGGTGCGTTGCCGGTGGCAACAGCTGACTGACGATGTCCTTGTGAGAGTGGGCGGGGCTACCTGGCCCTGAGGTGGTAAGGAGGAGGAGGAGTCTCAGCCTCAGCCCTCCCCCTCCTCCTGCAACGGACCAAACGTACGGACACACAAACGGGCGTGGCTCTCCTCCTCCTCCTCTTCCTCCTCCTCTCCCCGTTCTCTCCCCTCCTCCTCTCCCCGCCTCCTCCCGCCTCCCTCCCCGTCTCCCCTCGTCCCCGCCACCATGCTGTGGTCGCGCTGCTGGTGGAGAGCCTGAGGAAGCAGACTCTGGAAGGCGACCCTGCTCAGCCAGGGGACTTCTACCTGGTGAGTCTCACCTCCACCTGCAGTCTCACCTGCTTTCAGTCGAGTTTTGATCTGAATCACACTCAGTTCACATTGTTTGGTTATGGAAGAGAATAAGAACCAACATTTCTTGTTTTGTTTTTATAAAGGCCTAGCTGATTCTGATTTTGTATGACGCTGGCGGAAAAGATCTAAGTGACTTTGAAAGAGGGTTCGTTGTTGGGGCACGGAGGGCGGGAGCTGCTCCGCTGACTCGTGTTTCCATAGGAACACCGACTAAAGTGACATCTGCATTAGATCTATTTAGGAAAAACAGAAGAGCAACTCGTCCTGCATTGAAATTCTCAGTCACCTGAGGAAATGATCAGACGGCAAGACCGGCCCATCGACAGAGTGGGATATCGTGTAGTGCAGAAACTCCTCATTACAAAGATGAATGCACGTTTGAGTGATCAGCAGTGCAAAAACTAGGGATGCCCCAACCAATCGCGTCGATACCGATCATCTGTGGGCCGATACGATCGTTTTTTTTGTTTCATAGCAGCTGGTTTAGCAGTATTTCAAAAATCAAGTCCTGGGATACCTTGAAAATAGCCCCTTTTTAAACAAAGTGCTTATAAAAAGTCCTTGAAATTCAAATGAACCACATTGTCTTGTGTTCATCAAGTCACCGGCTCTCCCTCTCCTTTCTTCCTCGCCTTGATGAGCCCGTTACCGATCTTTATAGCGACTGGCTTTTGACTGGTCCGTTTTATACCGACCGCTGACTCCTCGCTCCTCCTAACCGGCAGCAAGCGACCAACAGCTGCGAGGCTGAAAACAAGGCTCAGCTCCACGTTCTGGTCAAAGTTTGGACTCAACGTGAACCGATGAATTCCGTACCCGACGTGTTCTGATCCGCTACAGATAGACGCGATACGAGATCAATAAATCTAGCAAACAAATACAACGTGCGTCCTCCATCAGTGTTCGCGATCGGCGACTAGAAAGCGTTAATCCCGATCTCCCAGTAGCGTATTCTATACTGAATATTGGCCAATAACGATCCGGCATCCGATCGATCTGTGCATCGCTAGCAAAAACCATCGGCACTGGTCTACAGAGATGTGGAAAACAGTCATCTGGTCACCATATTCTCCACAAGCGGGCGAGTGATGTGTGACGTAGGCCGAGAGAGCGGTACGGGCCAGAACGCTGGACCCCCACAGTGACGGGATCCGGGGGCTCTGTTAAGCCGTGGGGACATTTTGCTGCCACGGTTTGGGTCCACTTGTCCCCTTTAAAGGGAAGGGTTTTCCTGTTTATATCTGATGTTTCTGGATTCATCTTCCTGCTGCGTTCATGTGTGTGTTGCATTTTACTGCTGCAGATGTTTCAGGTCGAGCTCATTTTAACTGCTTTATATCCTGTTTGGGTGGTTTAACCTGCAGCAATGCATCATGGTCTATAAGATCATCACGTGTTTGCGGCGTCGCCGTCCTGCGAGAACCACGTGTCTCTAAAAAGTCTTCCTGAGCTCAGAGAAACAGCCTGTTTTCAGCTCTGCGACGATGCGTTTCCCAGCTGATCCGAGGGGGGGTTAAAGAGTTTATTCAGCTTCAGGAGGAGGAGGAGTTTCCTCAGCACGTGAAGGAAACTCTTCATCCTTCAGCTCGTCACCAAAAACTGTAATTTGTAATGTAACTAAAGCTGTCGGACAAATGTAGCGGAGTAGAAGCAGAAAGTAAAGTACAAGTACTTCAGAATTGTACTTAAGTACGGTACTTAGTTACACGCCACTGCTGGAGCTGCAGTTCTCTCAAAGGTTAACTTCCTCGCCACGAGCCTCTCCTTAGAGGGTTTCTTCCATCAGCCTTCATTAAAGTAAAGATAGACGAGTAACTGGTCAGTAACATTTCATGGTCATTTTTACGTTAATTTAAAAAATCGAGTTGTAGAAATATAATGTCAAAACATTTTATGCAATACAAATAATAATTGTATTAGTAGTGAAATAAGAAGTGTTAGACTGTTTTTGTCTTTGTCTTTCAGTCCCTGCTGGACCCGAAAACCCTCGCAGAGTGCTGGCCCCCAGATGGCTTGATGCCTGGTGAGTGTTTCAGATTTGAATAAATAATCTGAATAAATTACTCCCACTGACTGAGAAGGGTTACCTGTGATTTACTCCTAAATGAATAATACTTTTAATAAAAGAGTACTCCACTGATGTAGTACTTCACTTCCATAAAGTTGGGGGACTCGCCAGAGACTGAATGGTCCTAATCTGTCCAGCAGAGTTGGAGATATCCTGACTTTTGGTCTCTAGTATGGGCCAAACTCCAAAAACACTGGATCCTACATTTCCCAGAATGCTCAAAACTCAAAAGTGACAAACGAAAGGGGAGTTACATGTCATACTTTCTACAAAGACGTACCTCAAAACAACAATTTACAATCAAAATTTGTAAATTTTCAAAAAATTCTAAATTTGACAACAATTCGTTTATAAAAATAAATAAATATATAAGATGCTACAGAGACTTGATGTGATGTTTTTGTCTTTTTCCAAGTGTGACGCACTTAACCGTCTCCATATGTACAACAAATAACCGAATCCAAAGAATCCAAACAAGATTTCGGGATTAAAAACTGGCACACACTGAAATAGGTATAGAAATTTGGGAAGACTTTTTTATAGAATAACTGTCTAACAAGAGATTTAGACAGAGAAGACCGACGGGTTATTGTTTAACGTGATTTAATAAAGTTTTCTTTAAAGAGATTTTTGTGTTTCCGTCGACTGAGAGACCAAGATAGGTAAACTGATCTTTCTCTGTTTGTTTGATTAGTATAATTTCAGTGCTTCCATATTAATTAGAAAAACTCGCTCTTGTATAAGTTGAACTTGTAGCCAGAAAAAGAACTAAAACGATTTTAAGAAGTGAAAGTGCGGCGAGTAGGGAAACGGTTGGATCTGAAACGTATAGCAGCGGGTCATCAGCGTAGAGCGACACCTTATGCTCAAGTGCCCCCCCCTGCAGATACCCGATATACCCTGGCAGCCACGGAGGGCAGTCACCAGAGGTTCGATGGCTAAGTCGAAAAGGAAAGCGCCCTGACGGTTTCCACGAAGGTCAAAAGGTTGTGGCAAAGTAGAGTGGGTCAAAAGAGAGGAGGATGACTATAGCAGTTTCTTATCCAGGTTCTGTAAGTTGGTCCGATTCCAGATTTCTCCGGTACTGTAAATAATTACTTCCACTCCACCCGGTCGAAGGCCTTTCGCCACCTAAGGAGACTGACCTTCAGGGCCTTCGGCGGAGGGTGTCCGTGTACCTTTTTGTAATGAGATGATTCATATCTTTTCCTTTTTAAATGAAGTAACCTTTAAAGTACACGATGACATCACTAGACCTCACATGACCTTTTCTCTAACTGTGTGTGTGTGTGTGTGTGTGTGTGTGTGTGTGTCCTCTCAGAGAGCAGCTACTGGCAGCTCTGCCCTCCCTCCAAGTCCGGCCTGCAGGGGGGGTTGCTGAGCTCTAGTTTCCCCCCCGGCCCCGTGCCTCTGGTGCCCCCAGATGCTCACCTACAGGAGGGGGGCGACCCCCTGGACGGCACCCCCTCTCAGCCGCAGCAGCACCGGCCCCTGGCGCCCAGCACCTCAGCGTCCGAGCTGTCTCTCCCTGGAGTGCCGGTGGCCCCTCCCGGCCCCGGACCCCCTCCTCCTCCTCCCCCGGCCCCCAAACGCCACTGCCGCTCGCTGTCGGTACCGAGGACCTGTCGCGCTGCCGCTACACCTGGCGGCCCAGCGCCTCATGGTCTGGACTCCTGTCAGTCGCCAGCAGTGCCACGGGGAGGGGAGGGGCACAGGTGGGGGCAGGAGGAGGGTATAGGGGCAGGTGCGGCAGGGGAGGAGCCTGTCCTCTCCGCGCTCCCAGCTCCTCTCTGAACTCGTCGCTACACTCCTCATCCAGCCCCACCTTCTTCAGCCTGGCGCTGTCTCCAGACTCCCCGCTGCCCTGGAGCTTCCCCTGGGACCCCAGCGAGGCGGCGGCAGGGGAGGAGCCTGCTGCTGCTTCTTCCTCCCCTCCTCCTGCTCCTCCTCGCCTCCCGCTCCACCCACCTCCCCTCCTCAGAGGCGTTTCTCCCTCTCCCCCGTGCTCATCAGAGACTCTGCGTCCTCCACGTTCCTGCCTCCGCCTCCTGTGCCGAGCCAAGCGGTGGCGCCTCCGCCGGGTCGCTCTGCTGTGGCTGGAGCGACCCGGGGGGGCCCGGTGCCCGCCTCACCCTCGTCGGCCTGCAGCACGCCGTCGTCTCTGCGACGCAGTCTGCCACCGCAGCTGCCGCGCTGCCACTCGCAGCCCTGCGACCTGCTGCTGCTCAAACCAGGTCTGAAGAGACGCCGCGACCCCGACAGGCCCTGCGCCCGACCCGTCCTCGACTTCACCAAGATGACTCAGGTACCGCGGAAAATTAATCAACAAGTTTGATAAACAATTTCTTTTTAAAGAAATTTATGAAGCAAAAACGCCAAATAGTTGTGTTTTTAAATCGTTGTTAACTGAATATTTTGGACTGTTGGTCGGACAAAACAAGACATTTGAAGATGTCACCTGGGAGATTGTGATTAATTGATTTAATCAGATTAACTATCAGTGGATTAATCAATGATGTAAGCAGTTTTATCAGTTGCAGCTCTAGACTTCTGAAAACAGCCGTTATTGTAGTCGTGACTAACCGCTGGCTAACTGGCCGCTAAACAGTTAAAGTAATGATTTCTGCTTCTTTGTTTGATCTTTGAGTTGTGCTGTTTGGTTTAAAATGATGATACGGTTACTCTTAAAAACATTAGATGTCGTATTAAAAAGTCTTAAATTGAACTTGAACCCTGTTCTAGAGAGAAGTGGCCGATAGTAATCTTTTTTTTTTAAACAAACGCATAACATGAACAAACAATCCTGATACGGATCCCTTTTTAGAGACGCTGTTTCTAAATGACATCAAACCTAGTTTGGCATTTCTATTCTGACGTTTACCGTTAATTATTGGCCGTTTTTCTTGACCTCCCTCCCGTCCTGCAGACCCGCAGCATCGACCCGCAGTGTCTGGAGCGTGGCGGCAGCAGGCTGGCCTGCGGCGGTGACGCCTGCATGGGCATGGAGGCCTTCATGGGTGACTTCGGGGCTCCTGCTCGCCGGCCGAGTGCCTGGGCAGGACCAGCATCGGGCCGCTGAGCGAGAGCGACGAGGAGTGCCGCGAGGCGGCGGCAGGGGAGGAGCCTGCTGCTGCTTCTTCCTCCCTCCTCCTGCTCCTCCTCGCCTCCCGCTCCACCCACCTCCCTCCTCAGAGGCGTTTCTCCCTCTCCCCCGTGCTCATCAGAGACTCTGCGTCCTCCACGTTCCTGCCTCCGCCTCCTGTGCCGAGCCAAGCGGTGGCGCCTCCGCCGGGTCGCTCTGCTGTGGCTGGAGCGACCCGGGGGGGCCCGGTGCCCGCCTCACCCTCGTCGGCCTGCAGCACGCCGTCGTCTCTGCGACGCAGTCTGCCACCGCAGCTGCCGCGCTGCCACTCGCAGCCCTGCGACCTGCTGCTGCTCAAACCAGGTCTGAAGAGGCGCGCGACCCCGACAGGCCCTGCGCCCGACCGTCCTCGACTTCACCAAGATGACTCAGGTACCGCGGAAAATTAATCAACAAGTTTGATAAACAATTTCTTTTTAAAGAAATTTATGAAGCAAAAACGCCAAATAGTTGTGTTTTTAAATCGTTGTTAACTGAATATTTTGGACTGTTGGTCGGACAAAACAAGACATTTGAAGATGTCACCTGGGAGATTGTGATTAATTGATTTAATCAGATTAACTATCAGTGGATTAATCAATGATGTAAGCAGTTTTATCAGTTGCAGCTCTAGACTTCTGAAAACAGCCGTTATTGTAGTCGTGACTCACCGCTGGCTAACTGGCCGCTAAACAGTTAAAGTAATGATTTCTGCTTCTTTGTTTGATCTTTGAGTTGTGCTGTTTGGTTTAAAATGATGATACGGTTACTCTTAAAAACATTAGAACGAAACATTCAGTTTCGTTCTATGTCGTATTAAAAAGTCTTAAATTGAACTTGAACCCTGTTCTAGAGAGAAGTGGCCGATAGTAATCTTTTTTTTTTAAACAAACGCATAACATGAACAAACAATCCTGATACGGATCCCTTTTTAGAGACGCTGTTTCTAAATGACATCAAACCTAGTTTGGCATTTCTATTCTGACGTTTACCGTTAATTATTGGCCGTTTTTTTCTTGACCTCCCTCCCGTCCTGCAGACCCGCAGCATCGACCCGCAGTGTCTGGAGCGTGGCGGCAGCAGGCTGGCCTGCGGCGGTGACGTCTGCATGGGCATGGAGGCCTTCATGGGTGACTTCCGGGGCTCCTGCTCGCCGGCCGAGTGCCTGGGCAGGACCAGCATCGGGCCGCTGAGCGAGAGCGACGAGGAGTGCCGCGAGGACGACGACGACGACGACGGGGTGGAGGAAGCAGACGAGCGCGAGGCGGCGCAGCAGGCGGTGTTTGAGAGGGATTGTACAGAACTTGACTTGAACTTAATAGAAGAAAACTGACGCATTTGTAAATGGAAGGCTGTTCTGTTTGTTTTTTTATTTTAGTTTTATTTTTGAATTGATCTGAACCCCCCTCCTCCCCGGACCACCATCGTCTCAACACTCCTTGCCACCAATCAGCAAGGCTCTCAGGAACAACACCTTCTCTCATTGGATGAGCTGGGGTAAACGAAGCTGATTGACGACGACAGTGATGATCTGACTACCACCGTTAAAGACTCAGCGCTGTGACTTCACGTGGAATCCTCCTGGCTGCTTTTTAACATTTCTGCTGTTGGGAAGCTGCTTTAAAGGGAGGACCTCTTAGAGAGTAACTCTGGTCGCCTGTGATGAGAGGAAACCTCCACACTCTGAGTCCCAGTCAGCACAGTTACGTGGCTTAAACGTGGTCTTTGCATTGTCAGCGTTCCCAGTTTGAACCTGCTAGCTTTGGGCTAACACGCCAACAAGCCGTTGTTCAGGTATGTGAAGCCCAGACGCAGTTGTCCCACTTCTGTGACTGGACTCGGACTGTCGAGGTGCTTCTTGGCGTCCAGGTGTCTTCCAACGCACAGCTGCTGAGTCTCTCTGTAACACGCTACAGTCTGATGAGGCTGTCGCCGCACGCCAGCGCCAACCTTGAAACATCACCACAATGCCCGTCGCGCAGTCCCGCGCCACAACGCAAACCGAGACACCGGACGTCTCCTTCTTTTAAAGAGCAGGTTTAATCTGCAGTCAGGATTTAAACGATCAGTTCACCCAAATCACAAAAAACATCTCTTCCCTCGAGTCGTAAATATTCGCAAAGCTCAACTCGCAACAGTTATCATCAGAAACATCCGCTTTCTTTGAGGAAATTAACTCCGTGTTGGCCGTTACTGATAAGTATGTTGTCGAGACGCCAGAATAGTTGCGACCAGCCTGTGAAGTGTAATCACACCCTGACTCATAAAAATAAGTTATTACTATTTCATATGTAAGTCAGAAGGACAAAATCCAAACTTTTATGACGACTGGGCAGGTTCGAGGCCCTGATTGGTTATTTGTTTTTGCAGTTCAGGTGAAGTGGCCCTTTACTGAGCCCCTCCAGAAATCTTAATGTAATAACATAATAATATTTGGGTATTAAATAGCTGACTCGTTTCCCCCTCCAGGTCTTAAATATGTAGAATATCACCAGCTTTAATCTTTTAAAAACGCACAAGGAGAGCTGCTTATGTTGGATCTTGATAATTAATTCTGATTTGGTGACCAGATGAGATGCATATTTGGATTTTATGAGTTAAAAAAGAAAAGTTTTCGACCATTTGACTTTGAATACTTTACTAAATGTCACAACGTGTTCATACGGAGGCGCTGCTGTGACATTTCTCGTGATATTAAGAGTGCCTTTGAGCAGAATCAGTAGTCTTTCATTGGCACGACTTTATTTATAACAGTTAATAGTTGAGAGTCTGGTGTCGCATCAAAAGCAGGAAACACAAAGTGATTTAAAGACTGAAACACACTCGCAGCTGTGTGAACACTACAAGTCACAGTCATGTGACCTCGGCGTGGTGATGCGTTCAAGGTTCGCTGCTGTTTTGCGCAATTCTACGATGAACAGAAAGCAAGAATAAAAGCACTGCAAATGCCTCAACATGTGAAATACTCCAACAATAGTATTAAAGCAAGTTCAGTACAGTTTTATAACAGTTAATAGTTGAGAGTCTGGTGTCGCATCAAAAGCAGGAAACACAAAGTGATTTAAAGACTGAAACACACACGCAGCTGTGTGAACACTACAAGTCACAGTCATGTGACCTCGGCGTGGTGATGCGTTCAAGGTTCGCTGCTGTTTTGTGGCGTCGTCCCGTCAGGCTTCACTGAGGGCAGGTAGCCACTGATGCTGTTGTTCACCTGAGTGTTCACACATTCCTTTCACACACCTGTCACTGGAAAACACTGTGTGTGTGTGTGTGTGACATCTTTAACCCTCCCCTGCTGGTCATGTGACTTGTGTCCAGATTGAATCCAGATTGTTTCCTGATACAGTTTATCGCATTGACAGTCTGAAGCAGAGACACTGTACGGTTTTTATTATGTGTTAACTTATCGTACGCAGTTTAATCTTCCTTTATGAACGGCCAAAATGCACGACATTCTGCGCTAACGCTAGTCACGTTAGACACACAAATTTGAACTGAAAATGTGAATGTGTTTTTATAGGAGAAACAGCTGGTGGAGCTAATTCTCCAGCCGCTGCCGTTAAAGCATCGCAGAAGAAGAAGGACGTTTCTGTTAGCTTCATGCGTTCGTGTGAGGAAGGCTTCCAGCCTCCTCATCGCTCCACACACATCTGATGCTTTCAGCTCTTCGGGCTTCATGGACGTCAGCAGTTATTCACTCAGTCTGTTTGTTTTTATCCGCACACCAACTTTTATACCTCACACAACAGGAAACGCTTTCAGAGATATTTCGGCTTTTCTTTCACTTCTTGAATTTCCAGCGTTTCCACTCAAAAAAAAAAAAAAGCGTCTGCGCTGTTTTGCGCAATTCTACGATGAACAGAAAGCAAGAATAAAAGCACTGCAAATGCCTCAACATGTGAAATACTCCAACAATAGTATTAAAGCAAGTTCAGTACAGTTTTATAACAGGTCTTTTGACAGCAGCCATGTTGGGAAATCCGATCAATAACCTGCTCAAACTGCGGAAACAACCCAAATTTCTGACCTACCAGAAATCCAGCCATTCGTCAGGTTGTTGATCGCTCAGGTGATTAATCAGCGTCGGTCTGGTGCTGATACGATGTTTCAGCTGTTGTCAGACTTCCAAAATGACACCTTACTTTGACCGTCGGTTCAGCGAATTAGGTTTCTCTTGTAGAAACACACGTTTGATATTCCTCTATAAGTTGTTAAATGTTGTCGAAACACAAGCTGCCGCGCTGTCGACGAGATAATGAATCTGGCCCGGCGTTCTGGACACATGCATGTGTATGTAAAGCCGTTAATATATGCGGAGCATGGAGAGAACAATGCATTTACACTAGTGCTCAATCTGGATGTAATCTTGATGCCGAAGACGCACAGAACCACCAGGTGTGAATGTGGCGTTGGGAAAGTTGACTGAAAACGCTCGTTATGATGTGATTTTCTTCCAATTTTTGCTTGAAATCCACAAAAATCATATGTTTTTAAGTTCTCAGAACCTTTTACAGCGTTGACAGCTGCATAAAGGACCACACGGCTTGTTTTTACATATTTTAGCTTTTGTACTGAGAATCATACTTCACATTCCTGCTGATCATTTTAATTCCTCCATTAGGTTTCAGATTGATTTCCTTCCTTCCGGGCAGCCATTTTGTTTTTGATCAATTCAACCTGCAGTGAGATAATCCATCACAGTCCGTGTTTAGGAGGTTTGTTTTGTCAAAGTTATTATTATGTTGTTGTCACGTGGCGATAAAGTTGAAAACAAACTCTGTCAGACGTCTCTTTTAGCGATGCGTTCAAGGACACACGTCCGAGAGTTGATGGTTAGCTGCCAAAAAAAGCTTCTAATGCTATAAACTCAAACCCAGGAGACAATCAACAAGTAAACGGGAACATTATAAAAAAAGTTCGAAGAAGGTAATGTGTGTAATTTCAGTTCAGCAGACAACTGTCAGATCTCAGATGTCGAAATGTCCCTGAATGCACCAAAAAGGTAAAAGTTACCGTTCAGTAACGTGTTTGGCCGAAAGATAAAGGTGTCTGAATGTTGACTGTGATGGATAATCGTCATTTGATTTGTGGCAACTTTACTGTTGATTTTTTTTTTCAGAAATGTGTTTTAAACACAACAGCAGCGAATTCACTTTGTAAAAGACGACATTGTTTTTGTGTTAGCGAGTTGTTGCAGTCTGTATGTCGGCGGGTTTAAAACTCATCCGTGTGTTTGATTTGTGAGTGCTAAATGCAGAGTTTCAGTTTGTGCGATTTTGTTTTTTCTTTTCCGCCCGATGTCAGATTTCATCTGTCACTTTGTTGGGGTAAAACTATTTTTCGCACTGAAAAACCGGTTTAGCACTTTTTTTTAAAGCAACAGTTCAACATTTTGATAAATAGAATCACATTTTCTTGAGATTGAGATGTTCAGATGGATATCAGTCTCATGTTTGTGTTACGTACGGAAGCTGGAGTACGCGGTTAGCTTAGGTTAGCGTAAATACTAGGAACCACGAGGTGAGGTGAGGTGTTATATTGTTTAAACCGTAATTACAAGCAGCCAAGTTGGAGAAACCCGTTCACGTCGGCCTCTGACTTGTAATTCCACATCGGAGATATGGGGAGACGATATCTCCCACTTGGTGAAATGAACTACAGATATGTAACAAACTGTTGGCGGGATGGCTGCAAATGCACCACCGCTAGCAGCTGCATCCAAATAAATCCAATATTTATATAATAATAATTTATATAACACTAATTTTATAGGAACTGTACACTGTATCTGGTTTCACTTCGTAACAAACTAACAGTGCAGTTTTAGCGTGTTTTTAAAGTTGCTAACACGCTAAAATAAGGTAGTGAACATGTAAACATTACACCTGCTGAACATATTGGTGTCGTCATTGTCAGCATGTTAGCAGGCTAATGTTAGCGTTTAACCCAAAGCGCTGCTGAGTATTAGTAGCTGTAGACTTTCTGTTTGTGTTCAAATTAAACAAACGAGCTACGTGTTACTTTGAGGTGTTGGTATTTATGTTTAGGAACGTTGGACTCAGCCAGACCAGCTGTTTCCCCCTGCTTCCAGTCTTTATGCTAAGCTAGGCTAACTACATCATGACTCCAGTTACGTACTTAACACACAGATATGAGATTCTGAACATCTCACTCTCTGAGAGAAAATAAAATAAGACTATTTACCAAAATGTTGAACTATTCCTTTAAGGTAAGGATGAAGTTTGCTATAAGCTAGCTTGTTAGCTTCATGCGCTGTCAATTAGAAGTTCTAACTTGGTGACGCACCAACGTAAAAAAACACTCAGTTCACCCAAGTTTTAAAAAATTATTGAAAATGAAAAATTACATTTAAAAAAACAGTAACATGTCCAGAAACACTGTCCCTGTAACGCACACGCACCGATGTCCCCATAACACACTCATATACACTCACAACATCCGTCTAACACGCACGCATACACACACAATGACCCTGTAACACACACATACACACACGCAGTGTCCCTGTAACACACGCACACACACACACGCAGCGTCCCTGTAACACACACACACACACACGCAGCGTCCCTGTAACACACACACACACACACGCAGCGTCCCTGTAACACACACACACACAGCGTCCCTGTAACACACACACACACACACACGCAGTGTCCCTGTAACACACACACACACACACACACGCAGCGTCCCTGTAACACACACACACACACACACGCAGCGTCCCTGTAACACACACATACACACATGCAGCGTCCCTGTAACACACGCACACACACACACACACACACACACACGCAGCGTCCCTGTAACACGCGCACACACACACACACACACACACACACGCAGCGTCCCTGTAACACACACACACACACACGCAGCGTCCCTGTAACACACACACACACACACGCAGTGTCCCTGTAACACACACACACACACACACACACACACACACGCAGCGTCCCTGTAACACACACACACACACACACGCAGCGTCCCTGTACACACACACGCACGCAGCGTCCCTGTAACACACACACACGCAGCGTCCCTGTAACACACACACACACACACACACACACACACACGCAGCGTCCCTGTAACACACACACACACGCAGCGTCCCTGTAACACACACACACACACACGCACGCAGGCGTCCCTGTAACACACACACACGTACACACACGCAGCGTCCCTGTAACACACACACACACACGCAGCGTCCCTGTAACACACACACACACGCAGGCGTCTCCACCCTCCTGGTTTGTCGGTTTGTTTCTGTTGGTCGCTCCATAACACCCAACATAAGCCTTAACTGAACATATTATATTATTCTGTAAATCAAAACGTTAAATTAAAAAAAAGGAAACGACAACACTAACGGAGGAGAAGAGGAAACGTGTACTGTAGCTGTTGAACTTTTAGTCCCTCTGTTCATTACTTTCTGCTGTTTTTTCTTAACATTTCTTACCTGATGTCTGAGCGCGACGAGGTGTCGGCGATGAACAAACCGTGTTTGAAAAAATACAAGAAGCTTCAGGACGGAAGGAGCTGAAAACGGAGGAGCAGTCGTGTACAAAGTTAGCGGAGAGACTCGGACATCTCTTGTCTTTTAGAAATGTTTTTTATTGTATGTGATTAAAAAAAAAAAAAAAAGAACAATGACAACATGGCAATTTGAAAAGCGTTTGTGAATAAATTAAGTTTATTGAGAATTATTTTACAAAGAAAGGGGAAGACTGGTGTCCTGTGTTTTATTGCCATCACTCCCATCAAGCCTGTCAGAAACCAGTTCATTTAAAACTTTGGGAAAGTGTTGGTACACCCCTTACGGTCACGATTAAAGGAGCATACCGCTACCGGTTTTATATGTTTTAGTCCAAAAACTACAGGTTTAGCCGTGAGCCCCCACCCATCACCAAAACTCAAGGGTTGGATGCTGCTGTCGGTCTCGCATTGATTGACAGGTATTTTAACAACAGCGGAGTCAGTTATTAATATTCTCTGTTTGTTTGCATCGGTAAACACAGCAGGTCAACGGGAAGCTTTTTCTTTTACGGTGCTGTTCGAAAGTGAGAAGTTTCGATGTGAGAATAAAGTCACAAATCTGAGTCGCGACGAAATCGTTTGAGGATAATCGCGAAACGAGAGTTTCGCTGCAATTTTAAGGATAAAGTTGCAACTTTAATGAGAAAGTCACGTTATGAAGCAGGAGGTGCCTTTTTTTTTTTTGAGAAATAAAAAGAGAGAAAAGTCACACTTTTAGGAGAATAATCACGAAATGAGAATATAGTTAATATGAGAGTACGTCTTCGTTTTATGAGGAAAGAAGGTAAATAAAATGAGACGAGTCTCAATATTATGAGAATAAAGTGAAATATTATTTATAAGGAAACACACCAATTTTATGAGAAATAAGTCAATATGAGAATAAAACCGCTTTATGAAAAAAGTCACAATTACATACTAATAATGATGAGATTAGTGATAAATAATGGCTTTATTAAACAGGGACAGTGCACATTAATAAGCATTGTTGTACATTGCTGTAATGACGAACAGATGTCACCCTAAAAATGAATATATAAGATTAAAAATGTACAAGTTGTTGAAATAGTTTCTAAGCATGCAGCTCAATATCAATGTTAGAAAAATATCACGCAGGACATCATTATGCTGCGCTGTCAGCTAGTAATTAAAACACGAGACAAATGTGTTTTTCGTATTTTCGATCAAAGTCGTAATTATGAGAAAAAGATGTTTGCTCGCCACGTGACGGACAGGAAACTAAACGGTCTGACTAAAATAAATAAATAAAACTTGAAACATCACATAAAACAACAAGTTTATCTGAAACAACTGTTAAAAATCAGAGTGCAAGTAACGCGTCTCGGCTTAATGTTCCCTCCGTCCATCGGATACCACAACAACAACAGAGATCGGTGAATAGATGCGATGGTTCACTCCGTGTGTGTTTTCAGTTTTTCTCAGCAGGGCGGCTCTCGGAGGAGGAGGAGGAGCTGCTGCCCTCCGGCCCCCCGCCGGAGGAGGTGATGGCCGGGGCCGAGGTGACGCTGATGGGGACGACCCTCTCCTTCCCATCATTCACCGCTCTCTCCCGGGGGGCCTGGATCTGCAGCCGGCCGCCCACCAGCGAGCAGGTGACGGCCTCGGGGGCAACGCCGTCCGGCAGGTCAAACTCCTGCCTGAACTCCTGACACCTGTAGGAGTAGGAGCCCTTCTCGTTCTCCTCCTTCTTCTCCGTCCTGCCGCTCACCCTCAGTTTCCTGCCCACTTGTTTGACTGACAGCTCCTCCGGGGAAAACTCCTTAGTGTCCAGGCTGAGGGCGAAGCTGCTGCCGCCCCTCCCCAGCTCCTGGAAGGCGATGGGCTTGAAGACCCCCATAGAGGACGAGGTCTGGTCGATCTCCTCGAAGATCTTCTGGTGCAGCCTCTCCATGTACTCCATGCTCTGCCTCATCTCCTGCACGTGGCGGAGCATCTCCTGCTCGAGGTGGTAGAAGAGCGGCCGGGTCTCGGGCCACAGGCTGCGGACGGGCCAGTGCAGGTCCAGGAAAGGCCTCATGGTGACGGGGGACGGCTGGAAGACGCTGGGACACAACATCCTGACAGTGGTGGAGGTGGAGGTCTGGTTTGAGATCAGCAGCTTTAGTCTGGAGTCCGTCTGTCTGTCCTGATGTCCGACCTCTCTGCTGCTTATATACGCACGCACACCCCGTCGGAAAGTTCGAGCAGCATTCCTGTGTGTGTGTGTGTGTGTGTGTGTGTGTGTGTGTGCGAGTGTGTGTGTGCAGTGTGTGTGTGTGTGCGCGCGCTCACAGTCTAAATGCAGCCGGCTGGTATTCCTGCAGCCGGCTGCCACATGCCGACACATCTCAGCTTTGGTCTATTTCTGCTGCAGGACTCTGTCATGCTCTTATTAAAGCAGGTGAACACACACACACACACACACACACACACACACACAAACGCCATGAGTCACTTTACCTTAAACTACATCAACGATGGTGTTTTTCTGTCTTTTTACCTTCATCTCAAATCCCTTATTTTATTTAGTGAAGAGGTTTATTAAAAGGATCCTCATCTGTCATCATTGACCTTGTGTTTCACACTGTTTTTGTTTTGGGTTTTTTTTGTCTTTTAACTTCCTGTCTACACAGGAAGTGGGAATGTGTCGCATTCGGCTACTTGTGATCAGCTTTAGCCGCGTTTACTCGAATGTGTGATTAGTTTGATAGTCTGAAGAGCAGCTGAAGGACGGACGGACGGACGCTGATTATTAGGTCATTTCTCCTGCACAGCTCTGGGATCAGCCGCTCATCTTACCGTTATAACCGTCGTGGTGACTGGTCAGAGTGTGTTTATAACAACATGATGTCGTAACACAAGTGGACGTTTATTACGTTTCTTCATCCAAACATAGAGTCACAGTGGAGACTCGGCTGGTTAGTTACTCTGTTACAGTCCAGTTTTTCATCATTGTGTTAAAAAGTTAATTATTATATTATCAATATAATAAATATAGCCTGTATATTACGAAGGCTTAGCTGGTTTAAAAGCCGTGTTTTATTCGATGTTGATAAATCTGATTCCAGACCAGCAAAGTAAAAATCAGATGGTTTAGTGATCGTATGTAAATGAGAACCTGCATAAAACGTGGACGTGGCGTCCGTGACGTCACCCGCGGGTTTCTGAAGAGCCGCTGCGAAGCTCGAAGTGGGCGGCTCCCGGTGGCTCCGACCGTCGCCATCCTGGCAGCGCCCGACTCCGAGTAATTAGACATGCAGCTAAAAACAAGGACAACAAAGGTAGGTCAAAAATAATTATATTCGTACAAGTAGGCAAGCCACCTGAGAGGGCACGCACCTGTCACTCAAAGCGGCCACGCCCTTAATTATGCAGAACTTTAAGCCTTAATATAATTTAAACGGGGGGAGTTATAAAAACATCCACCCCCCTCACAGTTGTCATGGACGGGGAAATTAGCTTTAGAGACCGCTTGGTTTAAACATCAGACCTCTCGAATTTTTCACCACAGGAACTGCTGCAACACACAGTAAGCTAGTTAAGCTAGCTGTACGCTAGCTAACGCCAAAGGTAACTTTGCTCCAAAAAAGTCTTTTTAATCTGATATCAGTGGCGTTATCAGGTCACATGACAATCAGTAAATCACATGACCTGAGATGTGGAGTGTGAAAATGTTTCTTTAAACGATCTCCTGAATGTTACTGAACACAGAAACTCGGGTTTACGACCTGACCGCCAGTTTCAGTTATTTGCGCTTCATTATGGTTGTTTATGTGTCTGAATACTACAATACCCATGAGCCTCAGCTGCTGCTGTCATTGAATTCATAACGCGTTGTCGCTGATTTTGCAAACATACACGTTGCCATGGTTACTGAATTCACTCATAAAGGGCCCGGAATCCAAAGTGGTGAGTGACTTGAGGCGCAGTAACTAACAGGAAGCGACGTTTAACCGCGCGGGGCTCGAACCCGGCTCTCCCGCGTGCTAAGTAAACCCCGCTAACAGAGACCGCGATGAACAAATAACTGAACTTCTGTTAATCAGCGTTGCTTTCGTTCCTTTACACGAAATCAATAAGCTTCAACGTGACTGTAAAACTCCAAACGTTGCTCAGTAAAACCGCTTCTGTTTAAAATGGCTGACAAATGACGTCAACAGTGTGTCGCTGTGTCTCGCGCGCAGATGTTGGCAGATCACGAGCTGTTTCGGAAAGTCGGCTCACTGACATCGTTTCTATTTTTTGCTTCCATTTTTTTTTTTCCAGTGACACGACTCCTCGCGCCCTTCCGTGTCCTACCAATCGCATCTGTCCCGGATCCGTTTTCAGCCAATCAAATGTCAGTTTGATGTGAAACATGGCGTCGGTTACTTTAAAAGCCGAAGGCTCGCGCTTGCTGTCGTCGGGGGATTAGCTCAAATGGTAGAGCGCTCGCTTAGCATGCGAGAGGTAGCGGGATCGATGCCCGCATCCTCCAGCTATAGTTTTTCTGAAACTCCTCAGAGACGGCTGCGTTTATTTGGGGACTTGTTGCTCAGAGTTTGAGTCGTTTTGAGACTAAAGGCAGATTTCCTCACTTGTTTTTATGCATTGTTAGAAATAAAGTTGCAGTTTCGGACACAAACAGGTGACACAAACAACAAAACCTTCTCCGCAGGGTGCCTTGCTCATCAACAGCGACATTCAGACCTGCAAAGAAACACACGTGTCTCACAGTATTTCAGAGTTTAGTGTCTGCCTGTGACGCTGCTTTTTGGACTTTAACTAAAGTCGGAGGACCTTTACGTCACTGCAGTATTACCACTTTAATGTAAACAAAGTACTGCGGCTGCGCGCGGAGCTGCAGCACGGGGCGGGCCCGCACCCGCTCTCAGATCAGCAGTCTGGCAGGAAAACGCCCAAATAAGGCCCGAGGAAGCGCCGACGTCACATGGAAGCTCTCCATGTGACCTGGGCTGTGACGTGTCTCCGGGGTTTCCGGCCATGGCGGCGGCCGGCTGCGCTCCCCGTGCGCCGTTTACCGGCTGCAGTCCGGCCGGCAGGCGACACCCATCGAGCCGGACTGAGGTCTGGACTCTACCGGATCGTTCACGCTCCAAAACCGCAGCAGGAAGAGCGCGCAGGGCACCGGAGCGTCCGCGCGCAGCCCGCTCTGACCAAATATGGGCTTCCTGCCGCTCTCCCCGCCATATTTGGAGATGTACGTCACGCAGGAGTCTATATAAAGCCGGGAATCCTCAGTGAAGGAAGCTGACAGAGCTCAAGTCCAAGTTCTCAGCATCCACACGTGAAGCACCAACCGGAAACAAACACTTCCCCGATGACTTCACGCACGGAGGTCCTCACGGAACCGCTGTCTTCTCCACCCGGACCCCGGAGCTGAAGACCCTCCAGCATTGGCTTCCTCCGAGCCTCACCGCCCCCAGCAGCAGCGTCAGCCCGTCCGGAGCGCGTCTCCGCCGGGTGCAGGAGCGGAGCCCGGCTCGGTGCCCCAGCAGGAACAGCCCGGTGCTCAGGAGCTCCAGCAGCGGCCGAGCTCCACACCCGCCGCCGCCTCTCGCTCTTCTTCCTCCAGAGAGATGGCAGCGACCAAAGCGGAGCTGCTCCTGTCCGCCCTGCAGATCTCCGAGCCGCTGGCCGGCTTCCCGCCTCTGTCCCCGCTGGACGGCTGCTCGACGCTGGAGGAGCTGCAGATGCTGCTGCAGAGCGCCGCGGCGGGAGGCTCGCTGCTGGGCGGGGAGCCCGGGGAGTACGGAGGTGAGGAGCGGGGGGAGCTAGCGGGAGGGGCGGGGGGTCACATCAAACCTCCCTTCAACGTCCTGCAGATAAAGTGAAACAGAAATACTTCAGTCCCGATTAACTGACTGTTTGTAGCTGATAGTGATCAATAAATAATTACCGATTAATAAGTAGAAAACTAAGCTAATTAAACGTGTCACAGGTCAGCTGACTGCAGTAACTGTGATTATGCTCTCAGATGTCAGCTGACTCACTGCAGCCAATCAGATCAGAGCAAACTTCCCTCTCAGGTGCTTCAGGTGTCAGCAGGTAGTCAGCTGTTTCCTGTTTGTCTCTGACCTGCAGTTCTTCTTCTCTTCCTCTCTCAGACTCGCTATCGGAGCTCCCGGAGCTGCAGAGCCTCCCCCCCCTCACCCCCCGCCTCACCCCTCTGGCCTACAGCGGCCGCTTCACCTTCGAGCCGTCCGCCTCCGTCCCCAGCGGCGGTGGCGGCCTGTGGGCGGAGCCTCTCCTCAGCCTGTTGACGGGGTTGGTCAGCATGGCGGCTCCTCCCCCTGCGGCCTCATCGGTGACATCATCATCGCTGTCGCAGCCGAGCTTCAGCTCCGTCCAGATCAGCTGTGGCTGCGGTGACGTCGCCTCCGTCTTCTCTGCGACGCCGACGTACACCACCGCCGCCGGCTCCGACCTCCTCCTCGCCCCCGCTGACCCCCAGCCGGCCTTCCAGGGCCCGCCTCCCGCCTACCCCACCTCCGCC
>CM050861.1:29281638-29286638 GCA_027580175.1 Siniperca scherzeri | reverse complement strand
GTAATGTGCTAATGCTGAGTCTTTATTTTGACTTAAACTGCCAATTTCAAATGAAAAACCTTTAGCGAGTAGTTAGTGTTTTTGTGGAGTGTGATCTGGAGCAACCACAGTTTATTTTTATTTAATTTTGGCTTTGAAAACAGTGTCCAACAACACCAAACTCAAAAATTCAGTGATTTTAGTCTGCATCGTAGCTTTTTTTTTTTTTTTTTTTAACTATTTAGTAATGTTTCAAATGTCACTGGATTAGTATGAAGTGTGAAGTTGGGACACGGGGAAAGAGGTTTGTAGAAAGAGGCCAAAATCTTGTTGGAGCGACACGGCTGGGCTCTGTAAAACACACACAAACACAGACACATTAAGATTAGATTACTTTATTAATCTACAAAGGGGAAACTTGTTTGTTCGCCCATCCACAAATAACAAAAGAGCCACAAGTCAGACAGCCACAACGGTAGTAACTCTAAAACATATTGCAAGAGCGCATTAGTGTAACTCACTAAATAAACCGTGGAAAAGGTTTCAGTCGTAGTCGTCTGGACGCTGTTTTCAGAATCAAGATGTTTCGGCTCCCATCAGGAAGTCATTCTCAATTGTGAAAAAATAGGACGGGAACTAAAAATTTAAGCTACTCTGTGTTGCTTAAGCCCCGCCCTCAGGGAGGAGTCTACCTGAGTTTCTGTTGATTAGCTAGTTTCACCTGAAACTGGCCTAATAGTTTCCATGATGGCCCAGTAATCAGTAATCAGGCCTGTTGTTTTCTGGCTGCACCTCCCTCATCACTGTTAAGAACCTGATTAGCATGTGATCGGCTTGACCAAGGTGCCAATACACTGTGGTAAACTTTGGGCAGGTTGAATCTCAGACCACCATTTCTGTTCAAAGAGGGGTTTTCTTTTTTCACAAAATGGCTTCTTTGACTCCTCTTTCAACCCAACTCTTCTCTCTACTTAGACTCTTCACCTCGCTGTCTTCAAATGTGCGGTTTGTAGCTTTTAGATGCAAACGCACGGCGCTCTGCGATCCAGAGTTAGCGTGTCGTCTGTGCTGATAAAGTCTTTTGTGAAGCGGCTGTTTAGTCTCGCCTATGTACCGTTCTTTGCAGTTTTCCTCACTGCACTGAATGGAGTAAACTACATCGCTCTGTTTCTGTGTGGGCATCTTGTCCTTAGGGTGAACGAGTTTCTGTCTTAAAGTGTTGCCTGGTTTAAAGAAGACAGGAACATCGTGCTGTCTAAAGATCCTTTGTAGTTTTTCAGACAGTCCAGATACATAAGGGATGGAGACGCCGTTCCTTCTTGGTTCTTGGACTACGACTGAAACCTTTTCTACGATAGAACAATGACGAATGAGGGACCACACCGCCTCAATAAATAAAAAAAACCTTTGCAAATACAAATGTTCAACTGAGAAATAAAAGGCCGATCATAAGTGGGAAAAATCAGTTGAAAAAATGCATTTAAACTTTAAATTTTAAAACTGCAATTTTTTTGGACGAATTCAATTCATTCCAATTAAAATGTTGTGATTGGTGGATTCGCTCGCACGGTCAAAGAAATAAAAAATTTTGTGTTCAATTTTTGAGTTTCAACTTTGGTAAACTTTGATCCACATATTCGCTCCAGTGACCAATAGCAATTCGTCTTGACAGAGCTGAGCTCTGAGGGAAGGGAGAGCCGGAGAGTCCAACATGGAGGAAGCTATCGTAGCTTATTAGCTGTGTGTCACCGTCCAGTTGTACTGAAGCTCCTCCACAGTTAGGAGACAGGAGGACATCTGACTTTTCAATAAACTGTGTGAACTTATTGTCCTGTTAGCGACCGAGCTAAGCTACCCAGCAGTCAGTTAGCAAGCTCGTTAGCTGGGAGAGCTTTATTTTCCCTCTTCAGTAAGTCTTTGCTCTCAATAACTCTTCATTCTATTGATGAAATGGTGCACAATGGTAAACAAAAAGCCTGGGGGGAGTAAACGGTGCAGAGAGAATAGAAGCTCAAACGGTACCATTTTGTCTGACTAGCGCTGGCCCGGCTGGCTAGCATGTTAGCCTGTTAGTGATTAGCTCGCCAGCTACAGTAGTTCACCAACTGGCACTGTGAGTAGTAACTACGTCACCAAGACGCGCAGATTAATTTTGCTGTGCCACTTACTGGTCTTTAAGAAGCAGTTGCTCTAATGGCCACCAGATGCTGGCTCCAAGAAACTGATATGAAGGCTTACAGACAGCAGGCGATATGAGGGGGACGAGGGAGGACGCCGTCCCCCTTGTTAGCAAAATGACCAAAACCCGTCCCCCTTGTTAACCTGCTCAAAAGCTGTTCTGCGCTTTGTCTCGTAGCGGCGCTTCACATTGCTGCTTTAAATAATCGGCGGGATCTCGGACCATATGGGAAACACTGGTGTCGAGCTTCCTGTGGGAAGACTGAACATGTTAGAGTCCATTCTGGATTAAAAGCTCCCAGCTACTTTTCTCTTTTAGAGCTCGCCATGTGAAATTATTTCTCCGACTCGTCTCTGCTCTCCCTGTGTGTGCGTTCCTCACTCACTGACTCGAGTCGCAGGCCGCTAAACCGTAAAGGCTGGAAAAGCTGCGCCGGTTAAAATAGAAACGCTCCGTCAAAATTTCATCATTCTCGGCAATTTATCGATATTCTCTACAGCAGACGGGGGAAAGAGAGCGTGCAGCAGCAGCATGACAGGGGCATCCCCCCGGTTAAAAATTAACAAATCGCCTACTGCTTAACGACATAAATTACATTTTAGCTCTAATTCAGTGTGGTGGTGCACTGAATTAAAGCCTGCGTCATTATGTAGGAAAATGATTTTGCCTTGGCTCATTGCCTCTTCTAATGTAAGAACAGGAAGTGGAGATTTATTGTAAAATGAAGACACTTGTTTGAGGATGCGGTGTTGAGGAAACTGTAGATTCAGATTCAAGAGTTTATTGTCATTTCTTTCATACAGATGAAACAAATATCTTCTCGGCAGTAATTTTACATCGCAGAACACGGAGTTTGTGGTCCACCGCTGCCGCGATCGGTTAGTTTGTTTGTGTTGTTGTGTGACTTTGGTGTTTTAACACGTTAACGTTAGTTGCTGTGGGTCGAGGCAGCAGTAAACCAGCAAATCCCGTGCTCTGCAACGTAAAATTACTGTTTTTGCAAAGGAGTCTGGTGGTAGCTTTGGAGAGAGCGATATAAGGCTTACATTGATATAGATTTTTTTTAGGTGGCTAAAATACGTTTTGTTGCTTCCCAGCAGTGCATTGCTTAGCTTCTGTGCTGGTCCTGTTTACTTCTCCAAACTGGGGGCACGCCGAACGCTGTCTAAAGATTGTAGATCTGTTTTATTTACAGCTTCAGTACTTTCAATACTATCAAATGTATAATTAATTAATTAGCCAATCACATGCTAATCAGGTACTTAACAGTGATGAGGGAGGTGCAGCCAGAAAACAATAGGCCTGATTACTGATTACTGGGCCATCATGGAAACTATTAGGTCAGTTTCAGGTGAAACTAGCTAATCAGCAGATACTCAGGTAGACTCCTTCCTGAGGGCGGGGCTTAAGCAACACAGAGTAGCTTAAATTTCTGAGTTCTCAGACCATTTTCACAATTGAGAATGACTTCCGGATGGGAGCCGAAACGTCTTGATTCTGAAAACAGCGTCCAGACGACTACGACTGAAACCTTTTCTATGAAATAACAGAGATTGTATCGTTTTAAATATATGGTATCGAAAAAGTATCAGAGTTTTGATACTTTGGACAACCTTACGTGTTTGTGTGTATTTGTGTCTTACTCCTCAGACACACTGGTAAGTAGCAGACAGGTATTTGTAGGTGCCTGGACAGGGGTCTCCTGCCAGCGCCTTGGATGGCTGGATTTTACATGTTGGCTTCTTGTTACATCTAGAAGAAAAGGGCAGAATGGGAAAAACTTTTCATCAATCCGCTGCATTTTCCTTTGCAATTGTTTACCTGTCTATCTTGTCTTACCTTTCGGCCAAAATGCTGGTGACATCTTCTGTACAGGTCAAGCTTTGATTTTTACTCTCCAGATTTTTGTTCCAACAAAACTCTTCACTTTGACGACCATAAGTGGCTGACTGCACCTGGATCGTTGTCCCCTTAGCTGCGGAGAGACAGAAACACAAAGAGCACAATAGATATATGTGGCATGATGAGAGACAATGAGGCACATTCATGTATGCCTTGGCACATGACCTAGAGTGTGAGCAGGAATTAGTAACTTACGACATTTTATCGTCTTGCTCTGTCCCTCACAGATCACCGGTGAGTAAGTAGCTGGAGATTTTTCAGGGTGAGATTTTCCTTTGCAACATTTTCCTTTGCAGTGACGTTTGCCTTTGCAGCAGCGTTTACCTTTGTGAGGACACTTAACTGTACGTACAGTTCTGCAACAACATTTGGCTATGCAACAACATTTTCCCACGCCAGAGTGTGTGCCGGGACGTTTAGGTCTGCCAGGAAGTTTAGGTCTGCCAGGAAGTTTAGGTCTGCCAGGACGTTCTGGTTTGCTTGGCTGTTTGCCGGGAGTGTTAGATTCTGCAGGTACTTGATGTTGTGCAGGAGGTGCAGGTTTTCCAGGTACTTTGGGTTGTGCAGGAGGTGCAGGTTTTCCAGGTACTTTGGGTTGTGCAGGAGGTGCAGGTTTTCCAGGTACTTTGGGTTTTGCAGGAGGTGCAGGTTTTCCAGGTACTTTGGGTTGTGCAGGAGGTGCAGGTTTTCCAGGTACTTTGGGTTGTGAGGGAGGTGCAGGTTTTCCAGGTACTTTGGGTTGTGCAGGAGGTGCAGGTTTTCCAGGTACTTGATGTTGTGCAGGAGGTGCAGGTTTTCCAGGTACTTTGGGTTGTGAGGGAGGTGCACGTTTTCCAGGTACTTTGGGTTGTGCAGGAGGTGCAGGTTTTCCAGGTACTTGATGTTGTGCAGGAGGTGCAGGTTTTCCAGGTACTTTGGGTTGTGCAGGAGGTGCACAATT
>CM050861.1:29194138-29276638 GCA_027580175.1 Siniperca scherzeri | reverse complement strand
TTAAGAACACACCTTACTGAGATCACATGACATTTGCATCTAGTGGGTTGATGATGAAGTTCATGAGTCAGTTTGCCTCAAACACTCAGATCTTATTTTAATATTAAGATTATCATTTCTACAAATGATTCATCCGCCGTTGTCATTCGTGGAAATGAATTAATCCTTCAGCCTTCCTTAAAACGATAAAACTGACCTGAGAACAGTGTTTACTGACCCAATACAATGCCAACTTTAACCTCCTAAACTCTTGGGTTTTCTCCTTAAATTTCTTCTTAACTGTCTTTAAATTGCTAATAAAAAAACTAATTTCTCCGCACCGTCTGGCAGGATCTCATCTCTGTTCTGTAGCATCTCGTTCCAGCTCTTCATTGAAGCTCCGTGATGTGAAATATTTGAACCCAAGACTTTTCATGGCTTTCCACTCAAATGGAAATATATCTACATGTCTGCAGCATCACACACATATCTGTAATCTTTTGGAAATCTCCACTAGAATCCAATAGAAAGTTTTGTGGATTTGGGAAATGTGGACAGACAATAACACGAGAACTATACACTGATCTCTGAACTGATATCAAAGTTCATTTTAATTCTTTTTAGACCATATATTGAGAACACTCAGCAGATCATCTACTGCGGAGATTTCAGTCTCCTTTTCATTCATTCATTTCATCTAAACATCAGGATCAGGCGACAGGAAGACTCTGAGTTGGTTTCTCATCTTCACGGTTCTTCAGATACAGTAATGGGACTTTTAGTTCCTAGTTTAGTTCCTTTGGTTCCATAGTTCCTGAAACTTTTTGGTCGAAAAGGGCTGATTGATGTTTCGGGGGCGGCTGTAGCGAGCAGAAAGCTTCTCGGTGAAGTGTCACCACATTGCGGTCGGCCATGTTCACTCAGTCTTGTTACTAACTGTGTCGCTGAGTCAGCTCCTGTTTGTTCACCTGTAGAGTCCAAAAAAAGGCTGAAGAGATGATCTAGAGATGCTGAGATCGTCAATAAAAGATTTGACAACTTGGATCCGGATCCTGTTTGACATGAAGTTCAACATCAAGGCAAAGATCGACAGTAGCGGAGTGTTTGTGTTGTAGCAGCGCCCTCCCCTCAGGCTTCTCCACGCATGGAGGTGAACACACACTCCAGGCTGCAACTGTCTTAAACAAACTGTTCGAACACAGCCAGCCGCTAGCAGCTAATACATGACAAACACCGCCTCGGAGTCCGAGTCAGAGTCAGAGGAGGACAGTTTGTAATGACGGTGGAGACGTGACCCAAAGAAGAAGATTTGTGTGATTGGCATGTTTCCAGAAGTGCAGACCGGATTTCCATTTGTAACAGAACCAGAGAGGCTCGGCCTAGTCAGAGTCCTGACCTGGATCCTGTTGAGATGCTGTGGCGTGACCTTAAAAAGGCAGTTCATGCTTGAAAACCCTCCAATGTGGCTGAATTACAACAATTCTGCAAAGATGAGCGGGCCGAAACTCCTCCACAGCGCTGTAAAAGACTCATCGCAAGTTATCGCAAACGCTTGATCGCAGGTGTTGCTGCTAAGGGTGGAGCAACCAGTTATTAGGTTTAGGGGACAATCACTTTTTCACACAGGGCCATGTAGGTTTGGATTTAGTTTTCCCTTAATAATAACAACCTTCATTTAAAAATTCATTTTGTGTTTACTTGTGTTATCTTTGACTTATATTCAAATTTGTTTGATGATCTGAAACATTTAAGTGACAAACATGCAAAAATATAAGAAATCAGGAAGGAGGCGAACACTTTTTCACACCATTGTATTTTCGATATTGTAAAATGTATTTCTCTGCAGCAGCTGCGGGTGTGATTCTGCAATCTCGACAGTTAATAATAATACCTTCTGCTCCTCCTCTTCATACCTGAAAACCTCATTATGTCTTATGTCCCGATTTATCCAACAGAAAAAAGTTCTTAAATCTGGAAACAACGTAATAAAACAGGTCTACAGACGATCTCAGTAAACCGGGAATCTTTCAGAAGAAGGAAAGCATGCAGTCAGTTAACAGTTCGATCTCTGTGTCGTGTTGAAGATTTCAGTTTATTTTTTATTTAGTACTTTGTTTAATAACCTTTCTGTTTCCCCGCTGCACGTAGAACAGCATTTAAGATGAAAACTTTCCCCCGATTGTTGAGTATTTTGCACACTGAATGAAATACGCTGTAAACCAGCGCAGGCTCAGCTCATATAGCTTTATGGATAAGTGTGTGTGTGTAAAGTTTAATGTGCATTCTTTCTGTGTTTTGTAGAAAAACTGTTTATTTGTGGTCCAGGTGTGAACGAGGCTCTCTAGTCCAGAGTGTAGATGTTCTCCTGGACTGGTCTTCTCATCCGGATCTCGTAGATGATGTGAGGAGGTTCTTCAGAGGAGAAACTGGAGGAGAAAAGAATCGTCAGCAGCTCTGGTAGATGCCAAGATCAAATACTGTGCAGCTAAGTTTAGCATTTCAGTAACTTTGTAGAGAAGTGAAACCAGGACGTCCAGGTTCTGTCCCAGAAGTAAGAAAACCTCATACCTCAAAATCCTCCTAATAACTAAAGATCAGCCTTGAAACAACACCAGCTAACGAGACATTTTACTACCAGCTGTCATCATCCAGATCCAGAGCTATGTTGTTAACGGAAGCTGGAAATGGAGTCAGACGGGTCTGAGATACGTAGAAACATTTGCAACTCTTGAGGACATGTCTCCTCTTCATCATCTTTCCACTGCGTTTAATATGCAGTCGCACCGCCTCGAAAAGCTGCTTTGTGTTCAGCATGAACACCCTTTAACCGGAACATAATGATGGGAGGTGGAGGTGAAGAAAACCATGACGTGAAGAGCTGAAGTCTCCATCAGGAGACGTCAGAGTGTACGTTTGCTTCCATGACTACAAAATGTCTTTAATTAAACCTTCAGGACATTTCAGCACGTGTGGATTCGATCATTCGCAGCTCCAAAGACGTCCAGGCATCTCATTTCAAACTGAGCTACAAGTTTAGGAACAATCCAAGTCCAGGTTGCTTCACTTCTCAGCTTATATAAACACAATATTTGCTTCTTGAATGATAATAAACTGAATATCTGGTCAGACACGCGATCTGTCAGCTTTTTAACGATTAATCAGCTACGAATAAAATCATCTGCAGACTAATCCATGATAAAGATGATCATTAGTTGTAGCCCTATACCATAGCAACCACCTAGCAACCAACAGAAACACCTGACCCTCCTGTTACCACTGACTTCCAGAGCCCCAACAATCACTAATCAAACACAGAACATTCGAATACAGACCGAACTTGAACTTGTAGTCACGGAAAGTACTGAAACGTTTACGTATAAGAGTTTTAATAGTTAACTTGATGAGAGGATAATAAATGTGTTTGTCACAGGACGTTTTGCAAATACCGCCATCTTGGATTTTGACGAGCCAATGATGCAGGTGCAGGATGCATTGTGGGATAATTTAGGAGCATCGCAGCAAACGCCGTCTGAGACAGAGACAAACGGAAAGTTGTTAGTTATATTCCCGTCACAGACTGATCGATGATCGTCAATAAATCCCTTAGAGCCGACGTGTCACCAAAATCCATCAAAACTCAAAATAAAACAGAAGGTCTGTAACTGCAGGTTTGTCACTGTGCAGCTGCTGCACTGACAATAACGCAGCTGTTATGACTTTGTACTGCAGAGACAACTGTCTAATTATAATACACTGATGTCAGTCAGTTAATTAATTATATCATTGCAATTTTAAAATAGTTCATTATTAATTAATAAGAGTTCATATCTGTTCAAATGCTTCTGGACAAATGATGTTATTGGTTGCAAAGGCGACACAAAGACTTTTCATCTGTTGTAGAAACACTGCTAACAGCCGCCTGATATTAAAATATCTTATTTATTATTAATAGCTGTCTTTTATTACCTTTTTCATTTCTGATTGTAGTTGTATGGTGGTGATTATAATATAATATATAATATAATATAACAATGGTTATATAGAATGAATGTAATAATAAGAAAAATAAGGAATGATGTTTACATTGTTTACAATGTGCTACATTAATTTAAATCACGGTAACTGCATGATTATTACGATTATTATGGTTATACTTTCACCCTTTTTGCACCAATATAATAATAATACTAATAATGATAATTCAGATGTCTTTCTATCAGCCTGGGATGGGATGTCACGCTCAGATCCTGTTTTAAAAGCCGTCCGTCTGCTTTCCGTTCATCCCGTTTCTCCGTTAGTCTCTCTGGTTCAGACGGCGTTTGCTGCGATGCTTCCAAACTATCCCACAATGCATCCTGCGTCCTGCGTCATTGGCTCGTTAAAATCCAAGATGTGCGAATCGGTCTATGTTAAACTCACCAGCCGGTCTTTAAGGCTCTTCTGTGTATTCCACCTGGAGAAGAAAATAAGATTTACATTAGAAACTTATCAAAAGTACAGACTCAGTGTGTTTCGATTAAACGCTTGAATCATATTTAGTTTACAAACTGGACTGCGGTTGGAAGCAAAGCACAATAATAACAAATATTATGGTTTATATTGTCTCCATATTACGTGAATAAACGCTGGTATGGAGACGCTGTATGAAGGATAAGAAGACAGAACGTACGTTTGAAGGCCAGAAAGAGAAAAACTGCCGCCAAGATCAACAACACGCTGAGGGAGAGAGAGAGGACGGGAACGTTGATCTGAAGGGAGAGAGAGGGGAGAGAGTCCTCCACCTGACGCACAGAGAGAGAGAGGTTTGAATTTAAAGTTATTATCCTTAAAGTCAAACATGTTGTTGCTAATCTGATAGATGCTAACATGCTAACGCCAACATATCGGCCTGTTTGGGAACCAATCAGACGACAGAAAACATTAAAGCCATGAGGAGAGCGAGACCTGGTCACAGCTCATCAGACGGTCTGCTGTGATGTCAGCTGCAGGTCGGTGCTGCTGCTCTCTACAGACACGTCTGTTAGCCCGTCTGTTAGCCCGTCTGTTAGCCCGTCTGTTAGCCTGTATGTTAGCCTGTATGTGTTCACATGCAGTCAGACTGTCCCATCAGAGCAGCCGAACCAGCAGTCAGCAGCTCCTGTCTGCAGTGGACCCGTGGACGGACAGACAGCCGACAGACAGAATTTGAGGGTGTAGCAACCCTTTAAAAACAAGCTAGCTGTTTCCCCCTGATTCCAGTCTTTATGCTAAGCTAAGCTAACTGGCTGCTGGCTGTGGCTTCAAACCCAGCCACGATTCTGTCCATAATCTAACATTATATGGGGGGGGGGTCGTGGTTACTCACAGTGACGGTGTCGGAGCGCAGCAGGGTGGAGTTCCTCCTCAGAAGGTCCAGCTGAGACGACAGCAGGGTTTTCCAGTTTGCTACACGGAGACAGACAGCACACTAACATTACTGCTGAACAGTATTCATCAAGCGTCTCAGAATCAAGACAGGAGGGATTCTGAACTGAACTCAGGACTAAAAACATGACGACCTCAAACTCAGAACCAGTTGATAACCAGCTTCATGATGCCGGTTATCCAGTATCCACTGTTGAAACCAGGTAACCCAAAGAGAGCCAGACTAAGTTGAACCTCTGTGTCATGTGACCTGTCTGATCAACCAGCAGGTGGATCTGAGGCTGAACATCGTCTCACCTGTGGAGGTCGACGGCTCCGTGACTCGATTGGTCGTCGCTGCCGTGGTTGTCGTTGGAGGAGGAGAGCTGGTGACCGGAGCTGAGAAGGAACAAACAGATTGAACGGCAGTCAGATCAATCAGTCAGATGAACTCTGAGTTAATAAGATTACAGTTCTGAGATGACGGCTGGTTTTAATGTTCCAGCAAATTGAGGCGAATTCGTGTTCGCGAGAGCTGAAAATGTTTCAGCTTGAGTGAAACATTTGCGTGTATCCTGGAGCTGCGTCTACTTCGTAAACAGAGACCAGACGAGTTAAAAAAAGGTTAACCAAAAGCTAGCTCTGGAAGTTAGCCATATCAGTAAATTATTATGTGCGCGGGCAGCCAACAGGAAGTCAGCCGGTTCAGTCAGATGAAGTCTGTATTGCTCATGCGAGAAAGCCTGAGCATCGTTTTCGGTGAATGCAACTTTCGTTGGAATGAATGGGGCGCCATTTTTCTTAATACATCCATGCTAAACACAGAGTCCAGCTGAGGCTGATGGGAGCGCCAGCAGCTCTGCAGGTGTTTGGTCAGAAACCAAAGTGTCGGACGCGTTAACGCGTCGACCTGATGGTGGCGCTAGATGGAAAGTCAGAGGATCAGCAGAGTGATTACAGTTCATCCTGAGGGGAGCGTGAACGATGAAGCATGTCTCATCACAGGATGTTTCAGTCGGGACCAAAGTGGTGGACCGACCACTGAGCCACAACTCTAACGTCTCTAAAACCTTAAAGGACAGGTTCACAATACTTCAAGTCTGTCTTACAACAATAGTCTCATATAAACATTAAAACAGGTTTTCTTGCTGTTCATACTTAAAAGATCCCTTCCTAATACACTCTAGATCTAGATATTTGGTCTAAAGTTAATATGAGGCTTCGGCCGTCACAGTTCGACAGATCAACAGTTCTGCTCCTTTTGGTGCAGAACTCCGTCTCTGAGTTTCCCTGACTGCGACGTCCTGCTGAGCTGCAGTGGACGGACACAGAGAGGGAGTTTGATTTGTCTTGCTTTGTCTCAGTCAGGCTGCTGAAGCCTCATATTAACTTCAGATAAACTGTGGATTGTGTCCTCCATCGCTGGAGGTGCAGTAAGAGGGGATCGCTTCAACAAGAGGAAAGATCACAGCAAGCGGAACCTGTTTCAGTGTTCATTGGACACCTGAATATTGTCTTCAGGTAGACTGTCCTTTAACTGTAGTGGTAAAGTGTCGCTCACCTTTGACCACTCTCAGGTTCATGATCACCTTCTTGTCGTTGAAGAGCCCGTCGATGTCCACCCTGCAGCAGTACGGCCCGCTGTCCGTCCGCCTCACGTTCAGGATGTCCAGGTCCATCTGTCCGTCCAGGACGTCCCCCGTCAGCTGGTACCGGTCCGCCACCTGCAGCACCAGGGTCAGGGTTAGATCACAGTCACTTTGGACACGTCTGATGATGCAGGAACTGTCCATTCACGTGTCAGTCAATGTTCTCTTGGTTTGTTAGTAAAAAGTCAGTGTGAACATGATTCGGACCAGAACTAAAAGACAACACAGATCCTTTTCATCTTCGGTCCACGTGAACCGAACTGCAGCAAAGTCACCGTGATGTTCAGCCTGACCTTGGAGACGACGCCGTTCTCGTCCGTCTGCACCAGGATGTTGTTGCACCAGAAGGTCCCACAGCCGCGGCCCCAGCAGACCCGACTCAGACCGAACCGCTTCACAGAGTACTGACAGGACAGAGAGGCCACGCCCCCCTCCGTCACTTTAAAGGAGGAAACAGACGAAAAGTGTCCACCTGCAGCAAAGAGACAGAGACAGAGAGACACACAGAGACAGAGACACACGGAGACAGAGACATACAGAGACAGAGACACACAGAGAGACACAGAGACACAGAGAGAGACACAGAGACACACAGAGACACACAGAGACACAGAGAGACAGAGACACAGAGACACAGAGACACACAGAGACAGAGAGACACAGAGACACAGAGACACACACAGAGACACACAGAGACACAGAGACACAGAGACACAGAGACAGAGACACACAGAGACACACAGAGACACACGGAGACAGAGAGACACAGAGACACAGAGACACACACAGAGACACACAGAGACAGAGAGACACAGAGAGACACAGAGAGACACAGAGACACAGAGACACACAGAGACACACACAGACACACAGAGACACACAGAGACAGAGACACACAGAGACACAGAGACACAGAGACACACAGAGACAGAGACACACAGAGACACAGAGACACACACAGAGACACACAGAGACACAGAGACAGAGAGACACAGAGACAGAGACACACGGAGACAGAGAGACACAGAGACACACGGAGACATCATCATGACTGTGATGAAGATGAAGGTGGTTCTTCATCTCCGAGTCAAAACAAACAGCCCTGAGAGATCAGATTACTTTAGAGTTCAGAGTTTGTGTTGTGATGTCAGCAGTTTGTGTTGTGATGTCAGCAGTTTGTGTTGTGATGTCATCAGTTTGTGTCTCACCTGACAGTACGAAGAGGACGATGATGAAGATCTGAGGCGTTCGACGGCAGCGAGGCGAGACGGCGGCCATCCTGTGAGTGTGTGTGTGTGTGTGTGTTCATTGTCCAGTTAGACAACAACAACACAGTGTGGCTCTGTGACGGAGCTGGGGGGGGGAGGGGCCGGGGCTCCGAGGGAGGGGCGAGATACACACTGTGTTTCTGTGTGAGTGTGTGTGTGTGTGTGAGTGTGTGTGTGTGTGTGTGTGAGTGTGTGTGTGTGTGTGTGACAAGTCTCTCAGTCTTCATTGATTGGCTCATATTCAGTGGGGGGAAAGTATTACTTTGAGGTACTTGTACATATTAAGATTTTAAATTCAAACCATATGAACAGTTTGTAAAACTTGATGCTTTGTTCAGAGCACAACAGAGTTTATTATTATAATTATAATTATAATTATTTTGTTTTTAAAGTGACCAGAACAGAAGGAATATTCCAACCCGTTTTTAACGCCAATGAACTTGTTTCAAGTATTTTCTAAAATAATTAATAATTCTCGCAAAGCAACGTCTCATTGTTTCTTGTTTCAAGCTACGTATATACATATATATATATATATATAGATAGATAGATAGATAATGGAGTGCAAAAGTGTTTGCCCCCTTCCTGATTTCTTATTTTTTTGCATGTTTGTCACACAACACAAGTAAACACAAAATGCAGTTTTTAAATGAAGGTTGTTATTATTAAGGGAAAACAGAATCCAAACCTACATGGCCCTGTGTGAAAAAGTGATCGCCCCCTAAACCTAATAACTGGTTGCTCCACCCTTAGCAGCAACAACTGCGATCAAGCGTTTGCGATAACTTGCAATGAGTCTTTTACAGCGCTGTGGAGGAAGTTTGGCCCACTCATCTTTGCAGAATTGTTGTAATTCAGCCACATTGGAGGGTTTTCGAGCATGAACTGCCTTTTTAAGGTCATGCCACAGCATCTCAACAGGATTCAGGTCAGGACTTTGACTAGGCCAAAATAAGAAATCAGGAAGGGGCAAACCCTTTTGAACACCACTTTATATACATATATAATAACACACCATCAAATAAGCCTTTTTTGCATAATGAGTACTTTTACATTTGATACTTTAAGTACTATAACTTTGTGGCTGATAAATGTTGGACATTTCGTCCTGGGACTGAAATGTTTCCTAATGTGCAACAGTAGTTTACAGGCTACTTAAATAAACCTGTAATTAATCCTTTAAACCCTTAAACGTGAATTTCACAGCAGACTGATGAACAGCGGAAAGGTTTGGGGTTTCACTTGGGGTCTGTTAAAGATCAAATTTATGAAGATCATTCCACCTTAATCTGACTGTGAAAGGTTTGGGAGTCTCCTGATGAAAGTAAAGAAAAACAGAAATAAAACTATTTTAAAAGCACGAACAGTCGAGGATGAACGCAGTGTGTTTCCACTGATGGAAGGAAATAATGAGGACAGAAGGACTTTGTCTCCGTAACACACACACACACACTGTGTGGAGACGTCGCAGACACACAAAGGACTCATTATTCACATCAAATATTTATTTTCTTCACTTTGTCTGTTTCTCCCCAAACTGACAATCTGAGAAGCTTTTAATTTGAACTAAATAACTAAAACGTGTTCAAATTTGAGGAAAAAACTTTAAACAACATTCCCACATGGCAGCCACAATGACTCGATGAATTTAGATTTTCAACGCAGAAAACATATCAAGAGAAATGTAAAAACACTTGTATTAATGAGCACGAATTATATTTTCTGTTGCAAGATGTTCGCTAATGACAAGACGGATGTCTCTGTGGTGAGAAAAGGAAATTAAATAAAGATATAAAGACTTGCTGGATGTAGCTTAGGAAAGAATATCTGTAGTTTGGCAGCAGGAGGAAGTGAAAAGATCTTTGAATCCATCATAAAATCAGTAAAATGAGCAAATTCAAAAGTATAAAACTCTTGAGCTGAACATGAAGGAGTTAATGTGGATGAATTGAAAAAAAGCTCCACAGAAACATCTGTTCTCCACTCTCACATTACTAACGCTGACGTGCATAAAAACTAAAGACAATATTGATCCAGAGGACAAATATTAAAGATGAAACAGTCTCCGGACCCAGAGGCAGCGAAGCTGCAGGAAGGTGTTTGAGCTGATCAGCGACTCGCAGCAGAGACACCAGTTTACTGTCTGACCGAAGCTGGAAATCAGTAGATAAAACTGGGTGACAAGTCCAAGTTCAGGGTTTCACCATGTTAGCAGAGTGGACGCCTGCCTGTCTGCCTGCCTGCCTGCCTGCCTGCCTGCCTGCCTGTCTGTCTGCCTGTCTGTCCTCCACTTTGGTTCAGACTGAAACATCTCAGCAGCTGTTGTGTCCAACACTTTGGTTTCTGAACAAATACCTGCAGAACTGATGACGTTCCCATCAGCCTCAGCTGGACTTACTTGACTTCAAACTATCTAATTACTCATAATGTAAAATGACCCCTTGCAGAGTGTTTTATTGTTTTATAGTATATTATATTATTGGATTATTATTATTGATGCATTAACATGTAAACAGCATGTTCGTGTTGTTGGTCGGCTCGGAGCTCATTTTAATTAACTCCTGTTAGCTTAATCTTTAACTATGAATCATATTTAATGAAGTGACCACATGTTTTCTTTGTTAAATCTTAATATGCAAAGTAACTACAGCTGTCAGATAAATGTAGTGGAGAAGAAGTATAAGGAGGCATAAAATGTACAGTACAAGTACCTCCAACTGTACTTTCCACCACTGAGCTGTTAGTGTGAGTTTGGATTAAAGACAAACTGATGATGAATTCAGGACAAATGATCAATAATAATCCAAACTACTTTTGTGTTGCAGGCCGAACATGTTGATGTTGTTTGTTTCCTCCACAGAGTCGGAGATCAGTCAGATAATGAGTCGTGCTGCCACCTGCTGGTACTCACTGGAGGATTAGACTCACTCTGTGTAATGGAACAAGGAAATAATAAGTGATCCAGGTAGCATGTTAAGATGCAGCGCTGCAGGAAGTACTCAGATACTTTACTTCAGTAAAAGTACTAATACCACACTGTACAAATACTATGTATGAAAGTATGTAAGTATATTCAGGAAAAGGTACTTAAAGTATTAAAGCAGTAAAATGTCCTGCTGTTGGCTTCAGACTCAGATTCAGATGATGAAATGGGGCCTAACAGGGTTGTGAGTCTCTATAAAGTAGAACCCAGCATCATCATGGAAGAGTGTCCACTGCAGTGGCTGTCACCTCATGCAGGGGTCCATCTACAGCTGCCTGCACTGGCTTGCAAATATCTGGCCACCCCTGCCACTTCTGTCCCTTGTGAGTAGAGCCCAACCGATACTGGATTTCTGGGGCCCATGCAGATACCGATATTAGGGAGTAAAAAAGTCAATATCCATATATCGGCCGACATTCTTTATATATATTGTTGTATATAAATATGTATATAAACTTGTGACAAAGATATGTAATGGAGGCAGGATATTTTACAGCTTAACAATGAACTTTAGTCACACATCAGTGCACTGAAACAGTTATCTTCACTGGGAATTTAATAATTTAAAGAATGTAGAAACAATGTATATATATATTGAACTTAATGATGAATATATTTTTATATTTAGATATATCAAAAATAACTTTAATGTAATAATTGAAGTCACTGGCAAAACGTCTGATGTCCTCTCTACTAAACCACGTATTCTCTACTCTAACAAGCTATGAGATTTATGCCGCATGCTGTTCCAAACCAGTATTTCAATGGACTGAACTTCAATCAGAAATGTTCTTTCTTATTAAAACATCTTATCTTTAGCAATATTTCGCTGTTAATGTATAACAGTCACAAACATTAACTCGTGGTTCGCTGCTGCCGAGTTCAGAGATGAACAGCGCTTCTGCTATTAACGTTCAGGGGAAACTTTCAACTATCCTGTGGAAAAACATACTTTTGAATTCTAAATTTTGGAAATGCAGCAACTGGAAGTGTTCGGTTTGGAGGGCGGACCAAACTCTGAGTCCTGAACAAAAGAGTCTGGTGTGAATACATGTGACAGTACCGTTACACTTATTAATGTTAGAACATATAGGCAGAAACGAGTATGATAAGCATGAGTGACATGACTGTTGTTACAGGAGTGTAAAATATGGTGACGTTGTTTATTTACTTTCCAGCATCTCAGCAGCTCGGTAACAACGTAGTGTGAAGTCAACACCAGACTCAAACTACCGCCTCACCGTCGTCTGCTGAGCTGCAGAATGATGAAGAGATGCTCTGATGCTAACCTTTCAGTCTGCTACGTTACTGACTGTACTGACAAACTATAGCTGGCTAGCTGCCTCACTAACACAGCAAACACATGTGATAAGCGTGAGTGACGTGGCAGTGGAAGAAGTATTCAGATCTTTTACTTAAGTAAAAGTATCAATATGACACTGAAAATACTCCATTAGAAGTTAATTATTTACATCATTGTTCTTACTGAAACATTTCAGATTTTTCAGAAACCAAGCTGCTGAAAATATTTTATTTAAACGTATTTATTCATTTTTACATCATTAATTAATTTTTCTTGGGATTGGGTGGGGAACAATGGCGAAATGCTTCACATTTGATGTACAGATTTATTTTTCTTATGTAAATCCCACATTCTCATGACTACCACGTATTTTCATGTACCATTAATATGTTGGAAATAAAAACAATTGTTAGCAAAGTTTTATTTCTCACCCTTTACATGGCAGTGAGAACGTTCCTAAACAAATTTTAACACCCCTTTTCCACGGCAGTTGGCTGGCAAAGACATACAGATACCAGCTTGACAGAGACCGCCACTGTGGCATTACTGGAAAATGCAACTTTAATTAGTAAAAACTGAGCTGAAGGCCAAACTCTAGAATCAGAATCAGAATCAGAAATACTTCATTGATCCCCGAGGGGAAACTCTTTCGTTACAGCAGCTCACTGTCATGTCAGTGCACACAGGAAGAGAAGCACTAAGCAAAAAAAACAACACTATAATACAGGGTATAATCGCCCCTGGTTACCACAAACGTCAAAGAATCAAATGGTTTGTAGAGCTTATATTAAAACTCTTAAAATAAATAAACCAACACCAGTTGGATTGATATTACCTTAAATGCACTATAAAACATGATTAATTAAAACAGAGATTATATTAACCCTTCAATTATCACAGCTGTAAAAGAAAAAAACCAATGAAGACATGTTTTTTTCCAGAAGAATAAAGGTTTATTGGAAAGGCCAAACTTGTGTTTCAGTATACAAAACAATATATGAAACAACTACAGACTCCCTTAATTTAGCTGTTCAGCTTTCTCCAGTGGTGAGGATAGTCGGGCCACAATTCGTTAACAAGCGTTTCAGCTTCAGGGAAGTCATCAAAAGGTTCTGTAGTATTGATTAAAACCCTTCCTGGACTACAGAACTTGAGGTTCTCTCTCAGTCGGTCACCATCAAAGTTCAGCACCTAAAACAGAAAAAGAACAGAAGAAGATGACGAGCAGAACAACTGCAGGGTCTTTGCAGAAGGCTGTGAGGATGCAGGGCTGGATTGTTAGCAGCCATGCTAAGTGCTAACTCAGATTCCCATTAACGTTAGATACAGTATAATACAGAATCTCTTACAGTAGAATTCAGGACTATAAAGGAAATTTCTGTCTATATTCTAACAGTCAGGATCTACTTTTGTACTGCAGTAACACTTGTAACTGTCATTTCAACTGCTTTTTCTTTGTTTGTTTGTGTGTAAAATTATCTTAAAATTTTCCAAATATTTATCGACAGTCATCATGCACAGTTCACATAAACTAAACAAAAAGAAACACACGATGTGGCAGGAAGGTTCAGATGGGATGGGGCCTCTCGTCATTTCCAGCAGGAATAAAATACTGAAGCTGACAGCAACCAAGCTCCAGGGTCCGGTTTGCACACAACCTTCACTACGCTAGCTTAGTGCAAACTCTCCGCTCTGCGCTGGCAGGTCTCAGGTTTCTTTGCCGGTGGCGTTATGGCTTTGGAACTTGTGACGTCCCAAATCCAGCTTGCCAGGAGTCCGTCTGAATCTCAGATTTTAGGGAAGAGTGCGGACGTCTCCCCCCTCCAGCAGAGGAATGTGAAAACACCTCTAATGAGAAACTCTGCACAGACACGAGTCAGTAAAGTCAAGCGTTGACATTTTAGGGGTCTTAAACATAAACATCTAGGATTTGCATACTTAATTGCTTTTTAAATGAATTCGATTTTTGGTTTTGGGACAGCAGTTTGCACCAATTCAGTAGAATGATCCATGTATACATTAGCTTAAGATATAAACGGAGAAAATAATGCAATAACATTTCTTCCAACATTTGATTTAAATATAACAACATAGTGAATAATCATTATAACAATGAGGGGAATCAGGAAATCAGGTACCTCAACCTCCGAAATTACACCAATTAAAATAGGTTCTGGTTATGCTTTCTATATCCCACATTGGAGCTTGATGTGGCCACAACTAAAAGGCTCTTTCTAGTTCCCACATCTATTATTCATGTATGGGTAGAAAATGCACTTTTACTTTTGATGCAACACGACCATAATATCGATTATACGTCGTCTACACGGTGGATCGTCTGAATTATTCACGGACAAGTGTTTTGGCAAGTTTTGCATTACACCTGCCATTGATGGGGGGTAGCAAATGGAGAAGAAAACACCCGAGTAGAGTAACACAATCATGAGTAATACTCATCAGACATCAGCACACTTCCCATGACTTATTATTACTGCAGACGTTTTTTTTCCTAAAGTAAAGACACTTCTAATGCTCGTTGCATGTTAGTCTGCCAAGCAACTAAATATTGCATTAGAACAGTGACATTAAATAATCATACACAGTAATAAAGACGACTGAATCTTCTGACACTGCTATTAACTCTCAAAACAGAAGCAGTCTGGCCTTACATTACTGCTTTTAAGTGAGGAGCTAGGACGTGGGAGCTGGGAGGTCAGAGGTCAGGCTGAGAGGTGGGAGGTCAGGCTGAGAGGTGGGAGGTGGGAGCTGAGAGGTGGGAGGTGGGAGGTCAGAGGTCAGGCTGAGAGGTGGGAGGTCAGAGGTCAGGCTGAGAGCTGGGAGGTGGGAGGTCAGAGGTCAGGCTGAGAGCTGGGAGGTGGGAGCTGAGAGGTGGGAGGTGGGAGCTGAGAGGTGGGAGCTGACAGGTGGGAGATCAGGCTGAGAGGTGGGAGGTGGGAGAGTGATCCGTCATCAAGGCCTGAATCTACACAGAAACTGCAGATCTGCTTGGACAGAACAATCCAGTGTCATTTTCAGTTCTCTGCTAAAAAGGGTGAATGTACCTGTTCGTCCACATGCAGAGCGACAGCGACATGATCCCAAACATAAAACTGAGGGTAAAACTCCACATTCTCCACTTCCATCTGCTTTTCATCACGTTTCAGGACCAACTTATACCTGCCAAAAAAACAGAGACAAAGAAAATATTTTCATACTTTCACTCATTTCAGTTAGTTCAGTGTCTGTAATAACAGCGGGGAAGGTCAAGTGTCTGCGGTCACAAAGTCCCTAGTACTTACTTGTGTGTATCACACATGGCCTCAGGCCTCCAGAAGAAGCTGCCATCTCTGTAGGTGCAGACAGACTTTGGGTCGTCAGTCAGCAAAGGATATTTAGAGAACTCCTCCTGATTGGCTGGGCTGTGGACCAGCACAACGTGCATCACTTCCTGTTTGTACAGTACGGTCTCATACACCCGCATGACGGGCAGATCGCCGGAGCAAAACTGGAGACAATAAAAGAGGTTTTAATGGAAAACTCACTGTAATTCATTCATCATAGTCCCTGTAAATGTCCAGAAAGCATATAAGCTTCATTGACAAAATCACAATAATGAAAGCAATAAGACCACGTGTATTCTGACTTTCTATACAAATGTAACACCAAGAGTTGCCCAGCAACTGTCGCCATTTTGTATCAAACGCTTCGAAACATAGTTGCTTCATACTGATTGAGCGCTTCAGAAAGCTTCGTCCCTCCATCACTAGCTAACAGACACAGTAAAGACAGTTAAGCTGCAGTATACTCCGTCAGACCGAATAGCTTCAGAAACACCCTCCCCACACACCTTTGCGACGTCGGACTGACTTTCCTCATTAGATCTATTTGAACTTCTCTCTCAGCTCTCTTTTTTCAGTCTTCACACAACTATTTCTGTCACTTTTCGTGTGAGCAACCGAATTCAGCACGTCAGAACTGTCTGAAAATGTGCTCTGTTATCTCCGCATTTAAACAATGTCATGTCTCCCCACCTCTCACTTTGATTTATTACTTTTGACACATCGTACAAACCAGTTGTGATCCAGCACAACCCGACCCTCAGTACCTGCTCGCTGTAGGCCCTCAGCAGCTCCTCCAGGGGCAAGGTGAAGCGGTACGAGCCCAGCCTGGAGGTCTTCTTGAAGGCCGCAGAGGTGGCAAACTTCTCCAGGAAGCTCTGCTGCATCTGGGCCTGCTCCTCCGTCCGGTCTGGGTAGGTCGTCTCCAGGAGCCTCCTCTCAGCTGACGCTATCTCATCGGGTCCCACAGCCAGACTCCACCACAGCAGAGATTCGTTGCCTGGGTTCTTGAAGCCATTATCCCTCCTGATGCCACGTAATCCATCTGCGTTTGTGTCGTGTTTCAGATGAGATACACGAAACTCTGGCTGTGGGGAAGCCGGGATGTTTTGCTTGTAGAGGTAATTGCTGGGCAAGTTTATATTCTCAGCTTCCTCTCTCAAATCATTCAGCCTCAAGTGCCGACCTTTAACAAAATGTTCGTCACTTATTCTTCTGTTTTTCCTTTTCTGCATGGTCAGATGAGAAATTATGTAAATTAAAAAGAGAAATTAAAAGTCTTTAGTCAGTTCAGTATCTGCTCTGTGTCCTCTGCTTTGGAGAGAAGTGATCTCTGGTCTCTAACAGCAGCATTTATAACAAATGTAAACCACACCCAGTTGCTCTTCTAAAGAGATATGGCATTGTCCTGAGTGAAACTGTGAGTCATCATGTGGTGTAGGAAGAAGGGTCTGCAACATCCCACACACACATATTCCTAAACACACTTTAATCTCCTCACTTTCAGATGATCAGCTGAAGCAGCAGTGATGTTCGCTGTGTGACATGATGCTTCATGATGTGCTGCTCATATCGATGGACGAGGTAATAAACAATCAGACTCTAGTAAAACTAAGTCAGTTTAAAAAAACATCTCAAGTCAGAGTGAGAGTCATTCTGCGGTAACGGGTTTCAGTGTCATAGCTGTTCTCAGGAATCAAAAGTGAAAGTAAATTTGAACATAATATACACAATATTCCTCTCTGAAACGTAGTGTAGTAAAAGTATAAAGTCGCAGAAAATGGAAATACTAAACTTGCTCTGTAGGAACAGTGCAATGAGATAACTTCTGTTATGAATTCAATTCAGTTCAATTTTATTTATATAGCGCCAGTTCATAACAGAAGTTATCTCATTGCGCTTTTCCTATAGAGCAGGTCTAGACCGAACTCTTTATAATATTAATTACAGAGACCCAACAAATCCCACCATGAGCAAGCACTTGGCCACAGCGGCAAGGAAAAACTTCCTTTAAGAGGCAGACGGGGGCGATCTTGTGATTGACAAGTCAATCACCACGGCGACCCGTCAATCAGTATAGAGGCGATGCGTTTACACTGTGTACATTTAAACAGCTGTGAACTTGTTTTTGGATGCTGCTGACCTTTGACCCTTTCACAGTGTTTTCACACATCACATTTATTCATGTAAATTAACTTGGTTTTTAAACGAGTTCAAGAATAATTTCTCTTCTTTACGGATACTTTCTGATGCACACCAGACAATAAAACAACTATGTCAAGTTATGTGTCAGTTTCTTGTGTTATGACCAAGATTTTTTATTTTATTTAGTTATTATTATTGTTGTTGTTGTTATTATTATCATCATTATCATCGTTATGGGCCTTCTGTCTGTTTTGTTAAATGAGTTGTCATATGTAACTGACACAATGATAATACAGTGATTCATTTTAGTTTCTTTTTTGTGGAAATTTTATTTATTGATCCCTGAAATTCAAACTTATTTTGTTTCATTTTAATTACTGTGAGAATTAAACATGTAATGAAGGTTGCTTCCCTATTATATTAATACCATGTTGAAACTTTTGTACACACATACACACACACAGCATGAGGCTTAACAATTCAAAGTGTTGTCCTGCAGACTTGCTGACTGCAGGGAAAAGTTGATTAGCTGTTGCAATCAGGCTTACACTTATACAAAGAAACAGGGACATCAGAAAGAACATCATGTTCTGAGGACAGTATGTATTGTAATGACCATGAGAGGAGAAGTATCAGTTTTGGGGAACGAAGCAGAGACTTTAGCAGCTTACAAACAGAGGAAGTGTAGGATTCCTCCACTAGGGCGCTGTCTCCACTCGAAGGGTGAAATCGTGTGCCAAGATGCTGGACCAGCCTGTGCACCACCAAAGAGTGAGCTAAGTCTAAACCACAGCTCCTCCCCACCTCTGTAGAAACCTATCAGATAGTTGCACATTCTCATTTAAAACTCTGTGTAATGCTAAGAATAGCATTGTTTTTAGGATGATGGCTACAGATTAACAGCTTGCTGACTGTGGTTTTCTGAATAGAAAAGATCCTTGTACAAGATGCTTTTGATCCTCCAATGCTTTAATAAATGCCAAATTAAGGAATAGCTTCTCTCCAGACTTTTCTTTTGCAAATAAACGAACGCGATGACATTACCCATTTATACAGCAGTGATGTTCGCTGTGTGACATGATGCTTCATGATGTGCTGCTCATATCGATGGACGACGTAATAAACAATCAGACTCTAGTAAAACTAAGTCAGTTTAAAAAAACATCTCAAGTCAGAGTGAGAGTCATTCTGCGGTAACAGGTTTCAGTGTCTGAGCTGTTCTCAGGAATCAAAAGTGAAAGGCGGTGTAGTCCCTCATTCGTCCAGGAGTGTTCTATCGTAGAAAAGGTTTCAGTCGTAGTCGTCTGGACACTGTTTTCAGAATCAAGACGTTTCGGCTCCCATCCGGAAGTCATTCTCAATTGTGAAAATGGTCTGAGAACTCAGAAATTTAAGTTACTCTGTGTTGCTTAAGGCCTGCCCTCAGGAAGGAGTCTACCTGAGTGTCTGCTGTTTACCCTGCCTAGTTTCACCTTAAACTGACCATCTGTTGTTTCCATGATGGCCCAGTAATCAGGCCTATTGTCAACAAACTGGTAAACTGGTACCGGTTGAGGGCAGGACGTGATGAATTTTTTCTCTAATAGTTAAAATGTTATCATTAAAGAAACTCATGAAGTTATTGCTACTGAGGGCTATAGGAATACATGGCTCGATAAAGCTGTGATTCTCTGTCAGCCTGGCTATAGTGCTGAAAAGATACCTGGGGTTGTTCTTATTTTCCTCTATTAATGATAAGTAGTAAGCTGCTCTGGCATTACAGAGGGCCTTCCTATATGTTTTAAGACTATCTTGCCAGACTAAACGGGATTTTTCCAGGTTGTTGGAACGCCAGTTCCTATCAAGTTTTTGCGATGTTTGATTTAATTTGCGGGTTTGGGGGTTATACCATGGAGCTAACCTTCTTTGTTTTATTATCTTATTTTTAGAGAAGCGACAGAATCAAGTGTCGTTCGCAGTGAGCCTGCAGCGCTATGAACTAGATGATCAATTTGGGAGGCTCTGCGATTTGCATAGGAATCCTCTGTTATATTGAGACATAACATTGAATTAAATACAGATGGGATTGCTTCCTTGAATCTAGCTACAAGCACTTGCACAAGCACCTGCCTGCCTGTCTGCCTGCCTGTCTGCCTGCCTGTCTGCCTGTCTGCCTGTCTGTCTGCCTGTCTGCCTGTCTGCCTGTCTGTCTGTCTGCCTGTCTGCTGTCTGCCTGTTCAACTCAATTCAATTCAATTGTATTTATATAGCGCCAAATCATAACAGAAGTTATCTCATTGCGCTTTTCCTACAGAGCAGGTCTAGACCGAACTCTTTATAATATTATTTACAGAGACCCAACAGATCCCACCATGAGCAAGCATTTGCACAAGCACCTGCCTGCCTGCCTGTCTGTCTGTCTGCCTGTCTGTCTGCCTGTCTGCTGTCTGCCTGTCTGCCTGTCTGCCTGCCTGCCTGCCTGCCTGTCTGCCTGTCTGCCTGCCTGCCTGTCTGTCTGTCTGCCTGTCTGCCTGCCTGCCTGCCTGTCTGCCTGCCTGCCTGTCTGCCTGTCTGCCTGTCTGTCTGCCTGCCTGTCTGTCTGCCTGCCTGTCTGCCTGTCTGTCTGTCTGCCTGCCTGCCTGTCTGCCTGTCTGTCTGCCTGCCTGTCTGTCTGTCTGCCTGTCTGTCTGCCTGTCTAGCTGTCTGCCTGTCTGTCTGTCTGTCTGCCTGTCTAGCTGTCTGCCTGCCTGTCTGTCTGCCTGCCTGCCTGCCTGTCTGCCTGCCTGCCTGCCTGCCTGCCTGCCTGTCTGCCTGCCTGCCTGCCTGTCTGCCTGCCTGTCTGTCTGCCTGCCTGTCTGTCCTCCACTTTGGTTCAGACTGAAACATCTCAGCAGCTGTTGTGTCCAACACTTTGGTTTCTGAACAAATACCTGCAGAACTGATGACGTTCCCATCAGCCTCAGCTGGACTTACTTTACTTCAAACTATCTAATTACTCATAATGTAAAATGACCCCTTGCAGAGTGTTTTATTGTTTTATAGTATATTATATTATTGGATTATTATTATTGATGCATTAACATGTAAACAGCATGTTCGGCTCGGAGCTCATTTTAATTAACTCCTGTTAGCTTAATCTTTAACTATGAATCATATTTAATGAAGTGACCACATGTTTTCTTTGTTAAATCTTAATATGCAAAGTAACTACAGCTGTCAGATAAATGTAGTGGAGAAGAAGTATAAGGAGGCATAAAATGTACAATACAAGTACCTCCAACTGTACTTTCCACCACTGAGCTGTTAGTGTGAGTTTGGATTAAAGACAAACTGATGATGAATTCAGGACAAATGATCAATAATAATCCAAACTACTTTTGTGTTGCAGGCCGAACATGTTGATGTTGTTTGTTTCCTCCACAGAGTCGGAGATCAGTCAGATAATGAGTCGTGCTGCCACCTGCTGGTACTCACTGGAGGATTAGACTCACTCTGTGTAATGGAACAAGGAAATAATAAGTGATCCAGGTAGCATGTTAAGATGCAGCGCTGCAGGAAGTACTCAGATACTTTACTTCAGTAAAAGTACTAATACCACACTGTACAAATACTATGTATGAAAGTATGTAAGTATATTCAGGAAAAGGTACTTAAAGTATTAAAGCAGTAAAATGTCCTGCTGTTGGCTTCAGACTCAGATTCAGATGATGAAATGGGGCCTAACAGGGTTGTGAGTCTCTATAAAGTAGAACCCAGCATCATCATGGAAGAGTGTCCACTGCAGTGGCTGTCACCTCATGCAGGGGTCCATCTACAGCTGCCTGCACTGGCTTGCAAATATCTGGCCACCCCTGCCACTTCTGTCCCTTGTGAGTAGAGCCCAACCGATACTGGATTTCTGGGGCCCATGCAGATACCGATATTAGGGAGTAAAAAAGTCAATATCCATATATCGGCCGACATTCTTTATATATATTGTTGTATATAAATATGTATATAAACTTGTGACAAAGATATGTAATGGCGGCAGGATATTTTACAGCTTAACAATGAACTTTAGTCACACATCAGTGCACTGAAACAGTTATCTTCACTGGGAATTTAATAATTTAAAGAAGTATTAATAAAAGAAAACACAAATACAACAATGTATATTGAACTTAATGATGAATTTATTTTTATATTTAGATATATCAAAAATAACTTTAATGTAATAGGTGAAGTCACTGGAAAAACGTCTGATGTCCTCTCTACTAAACCACGTATTCTCTACTCTAACAAGCTATGAGATTTATGCCTCATGCTGTTCCAAACCAGTATTTCAATGGACTGAACTTCAATCAGAAATGTTCTTTCTTATTAAAACATCTTATCTTTAGCAATATTTCGCTGTTAATGTATAACAGTCACAAACATTAACTCATGGTTCGCTGCTGCCGAGTTCAGAGATGAACAGCGCTTCTGCTATTAACGTTCAGGGGAAACTTTCAACTATCCTGTGGAAAAACATACTTTTGAATTCTAAATTTTGGAAATGCAGCAACTGGAAGTGTTCGGTTTGGAGGGCGGACCAAACTCTGAGTCCTGAACAAAAGAGTCTGGTGTGAATACATGTGACAGTACCGTTACACTTATTAATGTTAGAACATATAGGCAGAAACGAGTATGATAAGCATGAGTGGCATGACTGTTGTTACAGGAGTGTAAAATATGGTGACGTTGTTTATTTACTTTCCAGCATCTCAGCAGCTCGGTAACAACGTAGCGTGAAGTCAACACCAGACACAAACCACCGCCTCACCGTCGTCTGCTGAGCTGCAGAATGATGAAGAGATGCTCTGATGCTAACCTTTCAGTCTGCTACGTTACTGACTGTACTGACAAACTATAGCTGGCTAGCTGCCTCACTAACACAGCAAACACATGTGATAAGCATGAGTGACGTGGCAGTGGAAGAAGTATTCAGATCTTTTACTTAAGTAAAAGTATCAATATGACACTGAAAATACTCCATTAGAAGTTAATTATTTACATCATTGTTCTTACTGAAACATTTCAGAAACCAAGCTGCTGAAAATTATTTTTTTTAAACGTATTTATTCATTTTACATCATTAATTAATTTTTCTTGGGATTGGGTGGGGAACAAGGAAATAATAAGTGATCCAGGTAGCATGTTAAGATGCAGCGCTGCAGGAAGTACTCAGATACTTTACTTCAGTAAAAGTACTAATACCACACTGTACAAATACTATGTATGAAAGTATGTAAGTATATTCAGGAAAAGGTACTTAAAGTATTAAAGCAGTAAAATGTCCTGCTGTTGGCTTCAGACTCAGATTCAGATGATGAAATGGGGCCTAACAGGGTTGTGAGTCTCTATAAAGTAGAACCCAGCATCATCATGGAAGAGTGTCCACTGCAGTGGCTGTCACCTCATGCAGGGGTCCATCTACAGCTGCCTGCACTGGCTTGCAAATATCTGGCCACCCCTGCCACTTCTGTCCCTTGTGAGTAGAGCCCAACCGATACTGGATTTCTGGGGCCCATGCAGATACCGATATTAGGGAGTAAAAAAGTCAATATCCATATATCGGCCGACATTCTTTATATATATTGTTGTATATAAATATGTATATAAACTTGTGACAAAGATATGTAATGGCGGCAGGATATTTTACAGCTTAACAATGAACTTTAGTCACACATCAGTGCACTGAAACAGTTATCTTCACTGGGAATTTAATAATTTAAAGAAGTATTAATAAAAGAAAACACAAATACAACAATGTATATTGAACTTAATGATGAATTTATTTTTATATTTAGATATATCAAAAATAACTTTAATGTAATAAGTGAAGTCACTGGCAAAACGTCTGATGTCCTCTCTACTAAACCACGTATTCTCTACTCTAACAAGCTATGAGATTTATGCCTCATGCTGTTCCAAACCAGTATTTCAATGGACTGAACTTCAATCAGAAATGTTCTTTCTTATTAAAACATCTTATCTTTAGCAATATTTCGCTGTTAATGTATAACAGTCACAAACATTAACTCATGGTTCGCTGCTGCCGAGTTCAGAGATGAACAGCGCTTCTGCTATTAACGTTCAGGGGAAACTTTCAACTATCCTGTGGAAAAACATACTTTTGAATTCTAAATTTTGGAAATGCAGCAACTGGAAGTGTTCGGTTTGGAGGGCGTACCAAACTCTGAGTCCTGAACAAAAGAGTCTGGTGTGAATACATGTAACAGTACCGTTACACTTATTAATGTTAGAACATATAGGCAGAAACGAGTATGATAAGCATGAGTGGCATGACTGTTGTCACAGGAGTGTAAAATATGGTGACGTTGTTTATTTACTTTCCAGCATCTCAGCAGCTCGGTAACAACGTAGCGTGAAGTCAACACCAGACTCAAACCACCGCCTCACCGTCGTCTGCTGAGCTGCAGAATGATGAAGAGATGCTCTGATGCTAACCTTTCAGTCTGCTACGTTACTGACTGTACTGACAAACTATAGCTGGCTAGCTGCCTCACTAACACAGCAAACACATGTGATAAGCATGAGTGACGTGGCAGTGGAAGAAGTATTCAGATCTTTTACTTAAGTAAAAGTATCAATATGACACTGAAAATACTCCATTAGAAGTTAATTATTTCCATCATTGTTCTTACTGAAACATTTCAGAAACCAAGCTGCTGAAAATTATTTTTTTTAAACGTATTTATTCATTTTTACATCATTAATTAATTTTTTCTTGGGATTGGGTGGGGAACAATGGCGAAATGCTTCACATTTGATGTACAGATTTATTTTTCTTATGTAAATCCCACATTCTCATGACTACCACGTATTTTCATGTACCATTAATATGTTGGAAATAAAAACAATTGTTAGCAAAGTTTTATTTCTCACCCTTTACACGGTAGTGAGAACGTTCATAAACAAATTTTAACACCCCTTTTCCACGGCAGTTGGCTGGCAAAGACCAGCTTGACAGAGACCACAAACCACAAAGAATCGTCAAAGAATCAAATGGTTTGTAGAGCTTATATTAAAACTCTTAAAATAAATAAACCAACACCAGTTGGATTGATATTACCTTAAATACACAATAAAAAAAACATGATTAATTAAAACAGAGATTATATTAACCCTTCAATTATCACAGCTGTAAAAAGAAAAAAACCCAATGAAGACATGTTTTTTTCCAGAAGAATAAAGGTTTGTTGGAAAGGCCAAACTTGTGTTTCAGTATACAAAACAATATATGAAACAACTACAGACTCCCTTAATTTAGCTGTTCAGCTTTCTCCAGTGGTGAGGGATAGTCGGGCCACAATTCGTTAACAAGCGTTTCAGCTTCAGGGAAGTCATCAAAAGGTTCTGTAGTATTGATTAAAACCCTTCCTGGACTACAGAACTTGAGGTTCTCTCTCAGTCGGTCACCATCAAAGTTCAGCACCTAAAACAGAAAAAGAACAGAAGACACTGCTATTAACTCTCAAAACAGAATCGGTCTGGCCTTACATTACTGCTTTTAAGTGAGGAGCTGGGAGGTCAGAGGTCAGGCTGAGAGGTGGGAGCTGGGAGGTCAGGCTGAGAGCTGGGAGCTGGGAGGTCAGGCTGAGAGCTGGGAGCTGGGAGGTCAGGCTGAGAGGTGGGAGCTGGGAGATCAGGCTGAGAGCTGGGAGGTCAGGCTGAGAGCTGGGAGCTGGGAGGTCAGGCTGAGAGGTGGGAGCTGGGAGGTCAGGCTGAGAGGTGGGAGCTGGGAGGTCAGGCTGAGAGCTGGGAGGTCAGGCTGAGAGCTGGGAGCTGGGAGGTCAGGCTGAGAGCTGGGAGCTGGGAGGTCAGGCTGAGAGGTGGGAGGTCAGGCTGAGAGCTGGGAGGCCAGGCATTTATCTTTAGAATATGGACAGAACAATCCAGTGTCATTTTCAGCTCTCTGCTAAATAGGGTGACGGTACCTGTTCGTCCACATGCAGAGCGACAGCGACATGATCCCAAACATAAAACTGAGGGTAAAACTCCACATGCTCCGCTTCCATCTGCTTTTCATCACGTTTCAGGACCAACTCATAGCTGACAAAATAACAGAGACAAAGAAAATATTTTCAAATATTCTCATTTCAGTTAGTTCAGTGTCTGTAATAACAGCGGGGAAGGTCAAGTGTCTGCGGTCACAAAGTCCCTAGTACTTACTTGTGTGTCTCACACATGGCCTCAGGCCTCCAGAAGAAGCTGCCATCTTTGTAGGTACAGACAGAGTTTGGGTCGTCAGTCAGCAAAGGATATTTAGAGAACTCCTCCTGATTGGCTGGGCTGTGGACCAGCACAACGTGCATCACTTCCTGTTTGTACAGTACGGTCTCATACACCCGCATGACGGGCAGATCGCCGGAGCAAAACTGGAGACAATAAAAGAGGTTTTAATGGAAAACTCACTGTAATTCATTCATCAAAGTCCCTGTAAATGTCCAGAAAGCATATAAGCTTCATTGACAAAATCACAATAATGAAAGCAATAAGACCACGTGTATTCTGACTTTCTATACAAATGTAACACCAAGAGTTGCCCAGCAACTGTCGCCATTTTGTATCAAACGCTTCGAAACATAGTTGCTTCATACTGATTGAGCGCTTCAGAAAGCTTCGTCCCCCCATCACTAGCTGACAGACACAGTAAAGACAGTTAAGCTGCAGTATACTCCGTCAGACCGAATAGCTTCAGAAACACCCTCCCCACACACCTTTGCGATGTCGGATTGACTTTCCTCATTAGATCTATTTGAACTTCTCTCTCAGCTCTCTTTTTTCAGTCTTCACACAACTATTTCTGTCACTTTTCGTGTGAGCAACAGAATTCAGCACGTCAGAACTGTCTGAAAATGTGCTCTGTTATCTCCACATTTAAACAATGTCATGTCTCCCCACCTCTCACTTTGATTTATTACTTTTGACACATCGTACAAACCAGTTGTGATCCAGCACAACCCGACCCTCAGTACCTGCTCGCTGTAGGCCCTCAGCAGCTCCTCCAGGGGCAAGGTGAAGCGGTACGAGCCCAGCCTGGAGGTCTTCTTGAAGGCCGCAGAGGTGGCAAACTTCTCCAGGAAGCTCTGCTGCATCTGGGCCTGCTCCTCCGTCCGGTCTGGGTAGGTCGTCTCCAGGAGCCTCCTCTCAGCTGACGCTATCTCATCGGGTCCCACAGCCAGACTCCACCACAGCAGAGATTCGTTGCCTGGGTTCTTGAAGCCATCATCCCTCCTGATGCCACGTAATCCAACTGCGTTTGTGTCGTGTATCAGATGAGACACACGAAACTCTGGCTGGGGGGAAGCCGGGATGTTTTCTTTGTAGAGGTACTTGCTGGGCAAGTTTATATTCTCAGCTTCCTCTCTCAAATCCTTCAGCCTCAAGTGCCGACCTTTAACAAAATGTTCGTCATATCCTCTGCTGTTTTTTCTGTTCTGCATGGTCAGATGAGGAATTATGTAGATTAAAGAGAGAAATTAAAAGTCTTCAGTCAGTTCAGTATCTGCTCTGTGTCCTCTGCTTTGGAGAGAAGTGATCTCTGGTCTCTAACAGCAGCATTTATAACAAATGTAAACCACACCCAGTTGCTGTTCTAAAGAGATATGGCATTGTCCTGAGTGAAACTGTGAGTCATCATGTGGTGTAGGAAGAAGGGTCTGCAACATCCCACACACACATATTCCTAAACACACTTTAATCTCCTCACTTTCAGATGATCAGCTGAAGCAGCAGTGATGTTCGCTGTGTGACATGATGCTTCATGATGTGCTGCTCATATCGATGGACGAGGTAATCAACAATCAGACTCTAGTAAAACTAAGTCAGTTTAAAAAAACATCTCAAGTCAGAGTGAGAGTCATTCTGCGGTAACGGGTTTCAGTGTCTGAGCTGTTCTCAGGAATGAAAGTAAATTTGAACATAATATACACAATATTCCTCTCTGAAACGTAGTGTAGTAAAAGTATAAAGTCGCAGAAAATGGAAATACTGAACCTGCTCTGTAGGAACAGTGCAATGAGATAACTTCTGTTATGAATTCAATTCAATTCAATTCAATTTTATTTATATAGTGGCAGTTCATAACAGAAGTTATCTCATTGCCCTTTTCCTATAGAGCAGGTCTAGACCGAACTCTTTATAATATTATTTACAGAGACCCAACAAATCCCACCATGAGCAAGCACTTGGCCACAGCGGCAAGGAAAAACTTCCTTTAAGAGGCAGAAACCTCAAGCAGAACCAGACTCAGGGGGGGCGACCATCAGAGAGAGACAGGTTTTGACGTAGGGGGGAAGGGGGAGAGGGAGGCACAATGCAAATACCACCTAGAATTTTTAAAATAGTAGAATAGTAATTGTAGTGTTAATATTAATAAATTAGTAATAATAGGAATGACAGCTTTAGGAAAAATAATGTCAGCATCAGTAACGGAGCCAATAACAACAAGTGTAGCAGCAGTTGTCGAGCAGGAACACAGGGGGCAGCAGGTGGCCCACAACCACAGATCCAGACTCTGCAGGAACACGGGGGCAGCAGGTGGCCCACAACCACAGATCCAGACTCTGCAGGAACACGGGGGCAGCAGGTGGCCCACAACCACAGATCCAGACTCTGCAGGAACACGGGGCAGCAGGTGGCCCACAACCACAGATCCAGACTCTGCAGGAACACGGGGGCAGCAGGTGGCCCACAACCACAGATCCAGACTCTGCAGGAACACGGGGCAGCAGGTGGCCCACAACCACAGATCCAGACTCTGCAGGAACACGGGGCAGCAGGTGGCCCACAACCACAGATCCAGACTCTGCAGCTCCGGAGGCAGAAATACCTGCTGAAAGCAACAGAAGGAGAGAAGGAGAGAAGGAGAGAAGGAGAGAAGGAGAGAAGGAGAGAAGGAGAGAAGGAGAGAAGGAGAGAAGGAGAGAAGGAGAGAAGGAGAGAAGGAGAGAAGGAGAGAAGGAGAGAAGGAGAGAAGGAGAGAAGGAGAGAGGAAAGAGGTGCATCATGGGAAGTCTCCCGGCAGTCTAGGCCTATAGCAGCATAACTAAGGGAGGGTTCAGGACTAACTAACTATAAGCTTTATCACAGAGGAAAGTTTTTAGCCTACTCTTAAATGTGGAGACGGTGTCTGCCTCCCGAACCCAAACTGGGACCTGGTTCCACAGGAGAGGAGCTTGATACCTGAAGGCTCTGGCTCCCGGTCTACTTTTGGAGAGTCTAGGAACCACAAGTAACCCTGCATCCTGGGAGCGCAGTGTTCTAGTCGGGTAACATGGTATTATGAGATCACATCACATTTATTTATGTAAATTAACTTGGTTTTTAAACGAGTTAAAGAATAATTTCTCTTCTTTACGGATACTTTCTGATGCACACCAGACAATAAAACAACTATGTCAAGTTATGTGTCAGTTTCTTGTGTTATGACCAAGATTTTTTGTTTTATTTAGTTATTTTTATTGTTGTTGTTGTTATTATTATCATCATTATCATCGTTATGGGCCTTCTGTCTGTTTTGTTAAATGCATCGTAATATGTAACTGACACAACGATAATACAGTGATTCATTTTAGTTTATTTTTTGTGGAAATTTTATTTATTGATCCCTGAAATTCAAACTTATTTTGTTTCATTTTAATGACCCATTTACACATGTATGTATTTATTTATTGTTTATGGTTATTGCAGCGTTGCTGCTGTTTCATTCTGTTCCTTTTGTCTTTGGACTGTTATTGATTATTAGGAATTCACTGTTATTGTTCATCAAATAAAGTTTTTGGAGGAGAAAAAAAAAAAAAAGAAGACGCGTATTCGACTTTTATTCTGAAGGTTGTCTCGGCCGGAAGTCCCGCGCCTTGTTGTCGCTAGCCGGATGCTGCTAACAAACAGCCAGAGAATCATTAACTAACAGACAAAAAAACGGCAAATAAAGTCTGTCAGTGACGGTAAACTGACCGGAGCCGCTGCAGAGAAGTCACATGTTTGGCTAAGAAACTTTAACTTCAACATTTCACGTTAGAGCCGACTGAAGTTCATAGCTAGCGTTAGCTAACTAGCTATGTTACGTTACCTGAGTGGTTACGGAGGCTAACCTGAGCTAACAGGATTAGCTCTTCGGGCTTTTAATACGAGCTGAAGGTGGTTAAATGGCTGCGGAGCGCAGCACCTGGTCGAGCCGGCCCGGAGAGCTGTAAAGGTGAGTGTTTCACGCTGTAAACCGACATGCCTGCCCGTGTTTGAGGCTAACTGTTAGCCAAACACTGCGTGCAGAGTGACGACAGGCTTTACATCACCTGTAAAAGGTAAACACACACGTGTTCGAACCCAGCAGAGACTGGCCCCGGGCTGCAGCCGCCGCTCGGGTCTTGTGACCGGTTCTACAGTTCGGCTTACAAATAATCAATATAGAAGTCTCCTCTTCTTCTTCCTTTCAGGGGTCGCCACAGCGAATCACGTGCCTCCATCTAACCCTGTCCTCTGCGTCCTCTTCACTCGCACCAGTTAGCTTCATGTCCTCTCTCACTACATCCATAAACCTCCTCTCTGGTCTTCCTCTAGACCTCCTGCCTGGCAGCTCCAGCCTCAGCATCCTTCTACCAATATATTCACAGTCTCTCCTCTGAACACGTCCAAACCGCCTCGATCTGGCCTCTCTGACTTTATCTCATCACATCTAACACGAGCTGTCCCTCTGATGTCCTCGTCCCTCTGATGTCCTCGTTCCTGATCCTGTCCGTCCTCGTCCCTCTGATGTCCTCGTTCCTGATCCTGTCCGTCCTCGTCCCTCTGATGTCCTCGTTCCTGATCCTGTCCGTCCTCGTCCCTCTGATGTCCTCGTTCCTGATCCTGTCCGTCCTCGTCCCTCTGATGTCCTCTCTCACTACATCCATAAACCTCCTCTCTGGTCTTCCTCTAGACCTCCTGCCTGGCAGCTCCAGCCTCAGCATCCTTCTACCAATATATTCACAGTCTCTCCTCTGAACACGTCCAAACCGCCTCGATCTGGCCTCTCTGACTTTATCTCATCACATCTAACACGAGCTGTCCCTCTGATGTCCTCGTTCCTGATCCTGTCCGTCCTCGTCCCTCTGATGTCCTCGTTCCTGATCCTGTCCGTCCTCGTCCCTCTGATGTCCTCGTTCCTGATCCTGTCCGTCCTCGTCCCTCTGATGTCCTCGTTCCTGATCCTGTCCGTCCTCGTCCCTCTGATGTCCTCGTTCCTGATCCTGTCCGTCCTCGTCCCTCTGATGTCCTCGTTCCTGATCCTGTCCGTCCTCGTCCCTCTGATGTCCTCGTTCCTGATCCTGTCCGTCCTCGTCCCTCTGATGTCCTCGTTCCTGATCCTGTCCGTCCTCGTCCCTCTGATGTCCTCGTTCCTGATCCTGTCCGTCCTCGTCCCTCTGATGTCCTCGTTCCTGATCCTGTCCGTCCTCGTCCCTCTGATGTCCTCGTTCCTGATCCTGTCCGTCCTCGTCCCTCTGATGTCCTCGTTCCTGATCCTGTCCGTCCTCGTCCCTCTGATGTCCTCTCTCACTACAAATCATCCGCAAACATCACAGTCCCTGGAGATTCCTGTCTACCCTCATCTGTCAGCCCGTCCGTCACCAGAGAAACAGGAAGGGGCTCAGAGCCGATCCTCGATGCAGACCCACCTCCACCTGGAGCTCCTCCGTCGCACCTGCAGCACGCTGGCTTGTGCCCCCTTGTGGTTGCATTAAATAATCACTATAGAAGCAATCGTAGGTTGTATCGATGGCTGAGCTCCTCTCCGTGTGCATCGGTGGATTACTTCTTTACGTTTGCTGAAGTTAACGTGCAGGGCTGCAGCCAACGCTTACTCTCATTAATAATTCATTGGCAGATTGTTTTCTCGATTAATCGATTATTCGTTTGGCCTATAAAACGTCGGGAACCGGCTTTCTATTTGACAGTGTAAACAAAGAACTGACTAATAGTGAAAATACCGTGATAACCGACACCGCTATTGAACATGCTGCAAGGAAGCTGTGGCCGGCAGGTGAGACACGGCAGGCGCGGCGAAGAGATCGAACGTGTGATCTTGTGTTTCTTCCTCTGTCGCGTTTGTCCAGGATGCTCCAGGGGCCGTACGGCAGCCTGGACCGGGACCGGGACCGGCCCCTCATCCGGCTCCCTTTCACCGGCTTCGCCGTGGGGACGGTGCTGCTGCCTCTGACCGGCCTCGTCGCCTGCCTCGTCACTTCGCTCATCTACCACTTTGAGGACGCAACGTACACGCACTGTCTGGTAAGTCGCCACGCTGTGAAACCAAACAGCAGCGTGCAGAGCGAAGTGAACTGTCAGAGGAACACGGTTCTGTCTTCATTAAAGACAGTCGCTGCGTGTGTTTTGGGCGGATCAGATACCCGATCTCTAAAAAGCAAAGATGCTTTCAAATCGGATTGTTCGAACCAGGTCTGGGACTCGGCGTGAATCAGGGGTGTTCGGTTAAACCTCAGAGAGGTCCAGCGCATCGCAGCGTCGGACTCGTGTTGTGATTCGGTGCCATGTGTGTTGACGTAGTTGTGTCGGCGTCAGTGCAAATCAGAAATACTTCAACCATGTCTGTTGTCAGTTTTCACTTTGAACCAGAAGGATTTTAAATAAAAAGTTGCATTAAAATAAAATACACAACCGAGAGCTTTAGAAACATGAAATAAAAAGCGGGTGGAGTTCGTCTCGTCTCGCACTCCCCGACTCGAGTCGCGGTGCTTATCCGAATGCGCAGATGTGATTGGCTGAGTGGCGTCACGTGAGGTGATTTACATCGCGTGCAATTGGTCTGCGCGTCTCCTGGACCGCTGAAGGCTAGGAAAGCTGCGCAGGGCAAAATAGAAACGCTCCGTCAAACTGTAGTGATATCATTTATGGGCTGTAGTTCCGGGTCCAGATGGGACGGCGTCTGGGTCCGGACCCGGGCCGCGGTCTGCCTGTCAGCGACCTGGGAATATAAACCGAAGCGAGCCGTTTGTTCTCTGAAAGCAACCAGGAAAAGCAGCTCCGGCCATTTCTACGCGTACGAACAAATGCAGTCTGATTCCCGATCAGTTGGACCGCCGAATGACCTGCGAGGGCGACAGCGCTTCGTCTTCGGGAACAAATCCAGGAAATGTTCCCGGACAGTTTCTGCTTTCGAAAGATGCAGTTTGATTTTATGTCGCGTGTCTCGTGTCTGTCTTGGTTTTCAACGTGTGGGACGTTAGTGTTGTTGACCTAACGTGTTATTCCTTGCAGTCAGTGTGTTTTTGTAGATTTAAAGATGTTTTTCTAGTTTTAAAAACACATTTTACAGATTTTCCGGTCTTGGTGGAGGCGCGAGAGCACAAACGGCGAGAACACAAACCATGAAATCATCACGGACTCTGCGTAAGATAAGGAGTAAACGAGAGGGAAATCTTTAAGATCTGTAGCTAAAATAAGCGTCTGTGTGTTTTTTCCTTTTGTCCAATCAGGTGTCAAACTACCTCCCGTCCATCAGCGCCGCCATCAGCCGCGTGCCGGAGCGCTACATCTGGCGCTGCTGCATCGGCCTGCACTCCGCGCCGCGCTACCTGGTGGCCGCCGCCTATTTCAGCTTCTACCGCGGCCGCTTCGCCAAGAGGCTGCCGGAGCTGCTGCTGAGCGGGCTCGCTCTCCTCTGCAGCCTCGCCGAAAACACCGGCCTGCTGCTGCTCACATACGTGTCGTCCACCGAAACCTACAGTGAGTGCAGCCGACCCGCCACAGACCGGCTGACCCCGGCCTCCACTCACGTAACTCCCTGTAAAACAGCAAACTGTTGTTTTTACTGTGAACTGATGACTATCCACACGTTTAGTTTTGTGATCCAGCACACTGCTCCTCCGTGAGAGAATAAAGAAAACACAATGTGTTGTGAACTTGGAAAGTTATTGATACCGGACCGCGTCTCCTTTTTGAAAAGCACATGTAGGCTACAAAACCGTTAGAACGACTTTTACCGAACTCTCGTACCCGTGTTTAGAAAGGCTGCAGGTCTTTTCCGTTGGTCCCCTGTCCTCCCTCACCTGGTAGAGCGAGTCCTCACCGCGGCGGCCCGGTTTGAGTCCACGTCATCCCCCCTCCCTCCCCCACATCTCCTGTCTCTCTTCAGCTGTTCGTATCAAATAAAAGCCCCAAAAAAAATCATCTTTAGCTAATTAGGCTAATCAACAGTTACTGTTCGTTTCCGGCTCGTTAGGGTGCGTTCGCTGTTAGCGTAACGAGCTCCGTGTGGCAGGTGTTTGGTAACTTACTCGTACCGTCTCGCCTGGATTTTGTCGCTGTTACGGATCACGAGTAGAATAAAACCTCAAGTTTCAGACAGACAGGTTTGTGTGGCGTCTCGTCCACAGACGTAATTCATTATCAGAAATCAATAATTAAAAATGTTGAACTTATCGGCCAACAGTATATTGTGCATCCATAGTTTTTACAGATTAACGAACCAGATAAAACATGTTGATCAGCTGTAGAGGTGCAGATATTTGGATTCTGGTACCTTCGGACAGAGCCAGGCTAGCGGTTTCCCCCTGTTTCCAGTCTTTATGCTAAGCTAAGCTAACCGGCTGCTGGCTGTAGCTTCGTATTTACTGTACAGACATGAGAGCGGCGTCGATCTGAACATCTGACTCTCAGAGAGGAAGAGAAGACGAGGATTTCGCTAAATGTTAACCTGTTTTCTGTTCACATTTCATTTTTTTTTTTTAAGTTTATTAGCGAACGTATTTCCAGCTCGTCTGTTTGTGTCTGCAGGTGTTCATAAAACCGGTTTCATCGTGTTCATAGCGAGCTCGCTGCTGCACATGCTCATTACATGCAGACTGTGGCAGGTGATCAGGAGACAGTATGTGAACCCAGAGGTAAACAAACCTTTATGTATTTATGTTTATATATATATATATATATATATATATATATATATATATATATATATATATATATATATATATTACTCACACTTGATGTTTTTATTGTATTATATATGTACAAACACAAACAAACAAACAAACATCGTTTAGTTTAGTTTTAATAAAACCTTCTGGTGATGCCAAAAGCCAATACACATTCATTTGTAACGTCACAGAGCCATTATGTCGTAAGGTGAAAGCGGTGAGAAACGCCGTCACGGCGACCGAAAGCGGCGCCTTCGCGCGTCGTCGTGTCCGGCGACGGTCCGGCTCGACGTCATTAACAAACATCACAGTTATTACAGTCGTTCAGAGGAAAAGCAGCAGATCTGCAGCAGGAAGGGATTTACAGGAGAAACGACTCCAAACATCAAAACAGCTGCTGATTCATTTTCTTTGCGTGCAAAAAATCTTAACTTGCAAAGTAACGAAAGCTGTCAGATAAACGTAGTGGAGTTAAAAGTACAATATTTCTTTATTAAGTAAATGTACTTAGTACCTGCTGGGAAGCTAACGCTAGCTAGCAGCTGCCCGCAGATATCAAGAAACGCAGAGAGCAGCGGATCAGTTAGTCTGCAGACTTCATCTGCGCTGAAACGGGTCGTTACAGAGGGCGTCTGTGCTCGACTGAAGCTCAGAACGAGCCTGACCACCAGCTGAACGCTGAAACACAAACCGACGTGACAGTCGGGAAGGAGCCGAAACCTGGCGACGTACAAGAGTTTATTCTCTCGCCACAGTTCAGTTTGTTTTTCCTCCACTTCACTTCCTGCTCGCTGTCCTTCTTCTGTTGTTTATTTAGAGGTATGACTCTCTCAGGTGACTCACACGTGACGCAATCTGCAGCTAAAAAGTCCAGCCAGCACACCAGCCCTCCTGCTGTTTGAAGCAGGGCTGAGTTTCCACCTGCAGGGGGCGCCGCAGAGCTACACATCCACCGCACCAGCACAGAAAACACTGTCAGCGGAGCAGGGAGAACCTAAGAGGGTCCTGAACCCTCCTGAACGAATGGTTTAGGAGGTTCTAGTGGTCCTTGAAGAGTTCCCAGGGGTCCGTAATAATTTCAAAGGCGCTTGTATTGTTGTATTGATATTTTACGAGGTGCTTGGGGTCTTTAAAGCGTGTTTGTGGTACTTAAAGTGGCTCAAGGAGTGCTAAAGGAAGATCCTGAGGTCTGGGAGGAGGTTTTGGGGTCCTTGAGAATGTGTCGTGAAATGCAAGTTCAGTCTCTTTCCCACGCACAGGCCATTAAAACCGAGCAGGAACCTGACGTCGCGGTGTTAGTCTCGCGTCTGTTACTCTGCAGTTTAGCTTCTCTTCTGTCTGAACGTTATTTTGGTGCTTCCCTGTTTCAGTAGCAGCGGAGAAATGTGTCACTCGGTGACGTCGGCAGTTTAAGCAGAACTCCAGTCTTCGCACCGTGTGACGGCTGAGCTTCCAGGAAACCGTAACCAGCTGATTGAAGGGAAACGCCTCCTGGTTTAACATTTTATATTCTCAGAGTTCCCCACACATCCCGGAGAAGCTGTTAAAGTGAGTCAGTGAAGAAGCAAGAACGCAGAGTCATGCGTGTGTTCGCTCGGCATGACTGGCTGTTATTTTCAGTATGTGAATGGAGGAGAGAGAAGCGTGTTGATGAGACTTAGTCATGTTAAAAAATGCACTGATCGTGTAAAACAACAACAAAAAGCTAATATTAATGGTTATTAGTCGCTCCTGTTCTGCTTTCCGTCTTCTGTTTGGGATGATCACTTTTTGCTCAGAACGTGTTTTCCTACAACTTGAGCCCCGTCTGTGAGCCACGTCTGTGAGCCCGTCTGTGAGCCCGTCTGTGAGCCACGTCTGTGAGCCCGTCTGTTAGCCTGTCTGTTAGCCCGTCTGTTAGCCCGTCTGTGAGCCCGTCTGTGAGCCACGTCTGTGAGCCACGTCTGTGAGCCCGTCTGTGAGCCCGTCTGTGAGCCCCGTCTGTGAGCCCGTCTGTGAGCCCTCTGTGAGCCCGTCTGTTAGCCTGCCTGTGAGCCCGCCTGTTAGCCCGTCTGTGAGCCCGTCTGTGAGCCGTCTGTGAGCCACGCCTGTGAGCCGTCTGTGAGCCGTCTGTGAGCCCGTCTGTTAGCCGTCTGTGAGCCCGCCTGTGAGCCCGTCTGTTAGCCCTCTGTGAGCCGTCTGTGAGCCACGCCTGTGAGCCACGCCTGTTAGCCCGCCTGTGAGCCACGTCTGATTGCCATCTGTGAGCCCGTCTGTGAGCCCGTCTGTTAGCCCGTCTGTGAGCCACGTCTGTGAGCCAAGTCTGTGAGCCCGTCTGTTAGCCCGTCTGTGAGCCACGTCTGTGAGCCACGTCTGTTAGCCCGTCTGTGAGCCACGTCTGTTAGCCCGTCTGTGAGCCACGTCTGATTGCCATCTGTTAGCCCGTCTGTGAGCCCGTCTGTGAGCCCGTCTGTGAGCCCGTCTGTGAGCCACGTCTGTGAGCCCGTCTGTGACCCCGTCTGTGAGCCACGTCTGTTAGCCCGTCTGTGAGCCACGTCTGTTAGCCCGTCTGTGAGCCCGTCTGTGAGCCACGTCTGATTGCCATCTGTTAGCCCGTCTGTGAGCCACGTCTGATTGCCATCTGTTAGCCCGTCTGTGAGCCACGTCTGTTAGCCCGTCTGTGAGCCATCTGTTAGCCCGTCTGTGAGCCACATCTGTTAGCCCTTCTGTGAGCCACGTCTGTGAGCCCGTCTGTGAGCCACGTCTGTTAGCCCGTCTGTGAGCCGTCTGTGAGCCACGTCTGTTAGCCCGTCTGTGAGCCACGTCTGTTAGCCCGTCTGTGAGCCCGTCTGTTAGCCCGTCTGTGAGCCACGTCTGTGAGCCACGTCTGTGAGCCACGTCTGTTAGCCCGTCTGTGAGCCACGTCTGTTAGCCCGTCTGTGAGCCACGTCTGATTGCCATCTGTGAGCCCGTCTGTGAGCCCGTCTGTGAGCCACGCCTGTGAGCCGTCTGTGAGCCACGTCTGATTGCCATCTGTTAGCCCGTCTGTGAGCCACGTCTGTTAGCCGTCTGTGAGCCACGTCTGTGAGCCCGTCTGTGAGCCCGTCTGTGAGCCACGTCTGTTAGCCCGTCTGTGAGCCACGTCTGTGAGCCCGTCTGTGAGCCACGTCTGATTGCCATCTGTTAGCCCGTCTGTGAGCCACGTCTGTTAGCCCGTCTGTGAGCCACGTCTGTGAGCCCGTCTGTGAGCCCGTCTGTTAGCCCGTCTGTGAGCCACGTCTGTGAGCCCGTCTGTTAGCCATCTGTTAGCCCGTCTGTGAGCCACGTCTGTTAGCCCGTCTGTGAGCCACGTCTGTGAGCCCGACTGTGAGCCGTCTGTGAGCCCGTCTGTGAGCCACGTCTGTTAGCTCGTCTGTGAGCCCGTCTGTTAGCCCGTCTGTGAGCCCGTCTGTGAACCCGTCTGTGAGCCGTCTGTGAGCCCGTCTGTTAGCCTGTATGTGTTCACATGCAGTCAGACTGTCCCGTCAGAGCAGCCGAACCAGCAGTCAGCAGCTCCTGTCTGCAGTGGACCCGTGGACGGACAGACAGCCGTCTCTGGATCACTGCGAGACTGAAGGAAACTCAGAAACAGCAGGATTCTCAGGCAGCTTCTGCAGCCGCTTTCTCCTCTGGCGTCTCAGCTGGTTTCTGGAGGTTTATTCTGGACGGACGTCAGAGACGACGACGTCCTCTGGAAGTGCGAGTCGCGCTGAACGACTCGACGTGAGTTTCATGTCTGAGAGTTCAGACCTGACGGAGTCACGACTCTGAGGAGGTTTCTGATGCTAAATGCTGCGTTCGGGCGTTCAGTGTAGTTTGTTGGTTGCTACAGACCCAAAGCATCACCAGATCGGTTTTACAGCTGAAACGATTAGTTGAGAAAATAATCGGCAGATTCATTGATAATGAAAATAACTTAGTTGCGGCTCTGAACTGTTTAATATCTGGAGACATCAAGATATAAAGGTTCTGAATACATAAAAAATACATACGTTCATAAAAACCTGATTGTCATGATCACAGTCGTGTTTCTCATCACATCACTGTTTTCTATAAATCAAATACATTTGAATTCTCGCTCCGTGTCTCTCAGGAGAGGACATCGTATCGCTGGAAGGTGCGTCTCTTCGTGTTTAACGCCATCTGCTGCGTGGCTGCCGCTTACTTCTTCAGACGCCACAACAAGTTCTGTGAAGCGGGAGGTGGCGTCGGAGTCCTGCTGTGATTGTCTGCAGGATGATTCTCTCAGTTATTCACTTCCTGTCTCTGTTCTCTCCGTCCTCCAGTCTACACCCTGTTCGCCCTCTTTGAGTACCTGGTGGTCTTCTCCAACATGGCCTTCCACATGACGGCCTTCTGGGACTTTGGGAGCAAAGAGGTGATCGTGGCCACGCCGCCTGAAGACAAACGTTACTGAGCAGCGGCCTTACCTGTTTTTTTTTGTGTTTTTTTTATAAGTGGGACACCAGGAAATTGGTTTAAACTTTATGTGACATGTGTGAACACTTGACATGCGGCCTCGTGAACATTATGTGAGAAGTGATGCTGATGTCAGCACTGCAGGTGAGATTAAACCTTTTACCAACGACACCTGTGTTCTTACAACTGCTCATGAAGCAGCTTCATGATGTTTTGCCAGTTATGTGCTGCACTACTGCTTGCTAGCTGTCTTCATGCTAAGCTAGCTGCTTGCAGGCTGTACAGACATGAAGACTTCCTCCTCGTGTTTTGTATTTTTTCCCTCCCAGGCGATGAAATCGGAAACCTCCCCAGCGTCGGTGCCCGTCACAGAGCTTCAGCTCATCCTGCTGTTAACCTGTTATTGATCAGCAGCAGCAGCAGCATCGTGGCGCCGTGTTGTAGACGGAGGAGGTTATTTACTGTCGCCTGTTGCTCATCAACACTGAACTGGACTCGCTGCTCGCTGCTCGCTGTTGGCTGAAACAGGACAGAAAACACACAGCCAGCCTGTTCAACAGCTGCTTCTTTTTCTTCGTGTTTACAACGTTAACAGTCTGGAAACTCCAAAAAAAATCATCTTTAGCTAATTAGGCTAATCAACAGTTACTGTTCGTTTCCGGCTCGTTAGCGTGCGTTCGCTGTTAGCGTAACGAGCTCCGTGTGGCAGGTGTTTGGTAACTTACTCGTACCGTCTCGCCTGGATTTTGTCGCTGTTACGGATCACGAGTAGAATAAAACCTCAAGTTTCAGACAGACAGGTTTGTGTGGCGTCTCGTCCACAGACGTAATTCATTATCAGAAATCAATAATTAAAAATGTTAAACTTATCGGCCAACAGTATATTGTGCATCCATAGTTTTTACAGATTAACGAACCAGATACAACACGTTGATCAGCTGTAGAGGTGCAGATATTTGGATTCTGGTACCTTCGGACAGAGCCAGGCTAGCGGTTTCCCCCTGTTTCCAGTCTTTATGCTAAGCTAAGCTAACCGGCTGCTGGCTGTAGCTTCGTATTTACTGTACAGACATGAGAGCGGCGTCGATCTGAACATCTGACTCTCAGAGAGGAAGAGAAGACGAGGATTTCGCTAAATGTTAACCTGTTTTCTGTTCACATTTCATTTTTTTTAAAAGTTTATTAGCGAACGTATTTCCAGCTCGTCTGTTTGTGTCTGCAGGTGTTCATAAAAACGGTTTCATCGTGTTCATAGCGAGCTCGCTGCTGCACATGCTCATTACATGCAGACTGTGGCAGGTGATCAGGAGACAGTATGTGAACCCAGAGGTAAACAAACCTTTATGTATTTATGTTTATATATATATATATTACTCACACTTGATGTTTTTATTGTATTATATATGTACAAACACAAACAAACAAACAAACATCGTTTAGTTTAGTTTTAATAAAACCTTCTGGTGATGCCAAAAAGCCAATACACATTCATTTGTAACGTCACAGAGCCATTATGTCGTAAGGTGAAAGCGGTGAGAAACGCCGTCACGACGACCCGGAGCCCAAAGCGACGCCTTCGCCGCGTCGTCGTGTCCGAGCGACGGTCCGAAGCTCGACGTCATTAACAAACATCACAGTTATTACAGTCGTTCAGAGGAAAAGCAGCAGATCTGCAGCCAGGAAGGGATTTACAGGAGAAACGACTTCAAACATCAAAACAGCTGCTGATTCATTTTCTTTGCGTGCAAAAATCTTAACTTGCAAAGTAACGAAAGCTGTCAGATAAACGTAGTGGAGTTAAAAGTACAGTATTTCTTTATTAAGTAAATGTACTTAGTACCTGCTGGGAAGCTAACGCTAGCTAGCAGCTGCCCGCAGATATCAAGGAACGCAGAGAGCAGCGGATCAGTTAGTCTGCAGACTTTATCTGCGCTGAAACGGGTCGTTACAGAGGGCGTCTGTGCTCGACTGAAGCTCAGAACGAGCCTGACCACCAGCTGAACGCTGAAACACAAACCGACGTGACAGTCGGGAAGGAGCCGAAACCTGGCGACGTACAAGAGTTTATTCTCTCGCCACAGTTCAGTTTGTTTTTCCTCCACTTCACTTCCTGCTCGCTGTCCTTCTTCTGTTGTTTATTTAGAGGTATGACTCTCTCAGGTGACTCACACGTGACGCAATCTGCAGCTAAAAAGTCCAGCCAGCACACCAGCCCTCCTGCTGTTTGAAGCAGGGCTGAGTTTCCACCTGCAGGGGGCGCCGCAGAGCTACACATCCACCGCACCAGCACAGAAAACACTGTCAGCGGAGCAGGGAGAACCTAAGAGGGTCCTGAACCCTCCTGAACGAATGGTTTAGGAGGTTCTAGTGGTCCTTGAAGAGTTCCCAGGGGTCCGTAATAATTTCAAAGGCGCTTGTATTGTTGTATTGATATTTTACGAGGTGCTTGGGGTCTTTTGAAGCGTGTTTGTGGTACTTAAAGTGGCTCAAGGAGTGCTAAAGGAAGATCCTGAGGTCTGGGAGGAGGTTTTGGGGTCCTTGAGAATGTGTCGTGAAATGCAAGTTCAGTCTCTTTCCCACGCACAGGCCATTAAAACCGAGCAGGAACCTGACGTCGCGGTGTTAGTCTCGCGTCTGTTACTCTGCAGTTTAGCTTCTCTTCTGTCTGAACGTTATTTTGGTGCTTCCCTGTTTCAGTAGCAGCGGAGAAATGTGTCACTCGGTGACGTCGGCAGTTTAAGCAGAACTCCAGTCTTTGCACCGTGTGACGGCTGAGCTTCCAGGAAACCGTAACCAGCTGATTGAAGGGAAACGCCTCCTGGTTTAACATTTTATATTCTCAGAGTTCCCCACACATCCTGGAGAAGCTGTTAAAGTGAGTCAGTGAAGAAGCAAGAACGCAGAGTCATGCGTGTGTTCGCTCGGCATGACTGGCTGTTATTTTCAGTATGTGAATGGAGGAGAGAAGCGTGTTGATGAGACTTAGTCATGTTAAAAAATGCACCGATCGTGTAAAACCACAACAAAAAGCTAATATTAATGGTTATTAGTCGCTCCTGTTCTGCTTTCCATCTTCTGTTTGGGATGATCACTTTTTGCTCAGAACGTGTTTTCCTACAACTTGAGCCCCGTCTGTGAGCCGTCTGTTAGCCCGTCTGTTAGCCGTCTGTTAGCCCGTCTGTGAGCCCGTCTGTGAGCCCGTCTGTGAGCCTGTATGAGTCCACATGCAGTCAGACTGTCCCGTCAGAGCAGCCGAACCAGCAGTCAGCAGCTCCTGTCTGCAGTGGACCCGTGGACGGACAGACAGCCGTCTCTGGATCACTGCGAGACTGAAGGAAACTTAGAAACAGCAGGATTCTCAGGCAGCTTCTGCAGCCGCTTCTTCTCTGGCGTCTCAGCTGGTTTCTGGAGGTTTATTCTGGACGGACGTCAGAGACGACGACGTCCTCTGGACGTGCAAGTCGCGCTGAACGACTCGACGTGAGTTTCATGTCTGAGAGTTCAGACCTGACGGAGTCAGGACTCTGAGGAGGTTTCTGATGCTAAATGCTGCGTTCGGGCGTTCAGTGTAGTTTGTTGGTTGCTACAGACCCAAAGCATCACCAGATCGGTTTTACAGCTGAAACGATTAGTTGAGAAAATAATCGGCAGATTCATTGATAATGAAAATAACTTAGTTGCGGCTCTGAACTGTTTAATATCTGGAGACATCAAGATATAAAGGTTCTGAATACATAAAAAATACATACGTTCATAAAAACCTGATTGTCATGATCACAGTCGTGTTTCTCATCACATCACTGTTTTCTATAAATCAAATACATTTGAATTCTCGCTCCGTGTCTCTCAGGAGAGGACATCGTATCGCTGGAAGGTGCGTCTCTTCGTGTTTAACGCCATCTGCTGCGTGGCTGCCGCTTACTTCTTCAGACGCCACAACAAGTTCTGTGAAACGGGAGGTGAGCGTCGGAGTCCTGCTGTGATTGTCTGCAGGATGATTCTCTCAGTTATTCACTTCCTGTCTCTGTTCTCTCCGTCCTCCAGTCTACACCCTGTTCGCCCTCTTTGAGTACCTGGTGGTCTTCTCCAACATGGCCTTCCACATGACGGCCTTCTGGGACTTTGGGAGCAAAGAGGTGATCGTGGCCACGCCGCCTGAAGACAAACGTTACTGAGCAGCGGCCTTACCTGTTGACTTTTTTTTTTTATAAGTGGGACACCAGGAAATTGGTTTAAACTTTATGTGACATGTGTGAACACTTGACATGCGGCCTCGTGAACATTATGTGAGAAGTGATGCTGATGTCAGCACTGCAGGTGAGATTAAACCTTTTACCAACGACACCTGTGTTCTTACAACTGCTCATGAAGCAGCTTCATGATGTTTTGCCAGTTATGTGCTGCACTGCTGCTTGCTAGCTGTCTTCATGCTAAGCTAGCTGCTTGCAGGCTGTACAGACATGAAGACTTCCTCCTCGTGTTTTGTATTTTTTCCCTCCCAGGCGATGAAATCGGAAACCTCCCCAGCGTCGGTGCCCGTCACAGAGCTTCAGCTCATCCTGCTGTTAACCTGTTATTGATCAGCAGCAGCAGCAGCATCGTGGCGCCGTGTTGTAGACGGAGGAGGTTATTTACTGTCGCCTGTTGCTCATCAACACTGAACTGGACTCGCTGCTCGCTGCTCGCTGTTGGCTGAAACAGGACAGAAAACACACAGCCAGCCTGTTCAACAGCTGCTTCTTTTTCTTCGTGTTTACAACGTTAACAGTCTGGAAACTAGCAGCTCCACGAGGCTGCAATGTTTATGAAGAAGAGGGGTTTCACCGACTAGTCGACTACTAAAACTTATTATTAGTCAACTAGTCCTGGATAAGATTTACAGTAGTTAATGTGTAAATCACTGATGTCCGCATATATTTACATAGTTACAGTACAATAACTCTACAGAGATGCATATGCATAATATTACCTTAGTTACTTTACCAGCGAAAACTGATTTATTGACCTTTTTTTTTTTTGACAAACTGAATCAAAAGTAAGGTTTGAAAACGAGAACTATGACGAAATGTTTTACATTCTCCACCAACAAATAAAAACAAAACGATGATGTGAAAGACGGACAAGTGAACTAATTACTGCTTTAATGCAAAGTCTTAATCAAGGACCTGCAGAATCACACACTGCAGCTCCTGATTGGTCAAATAGTTTCCTCCAGCAGCCAATAATATCTCTTGTTCAGAAGTTGATTTATCTGTTTGACCTGCTGCCGTTAATAAGAAGCATCTTGCATTCAGTAACGTTGTGTCTGTCGGGAAAGTTATCTGATGATTTATGAACTAAATTCCTCAACAATCCACTGAGAGTTCGACAGGAAGCAGCAACAAAACAGCTGAGACGTGAAAACATGCTAACATAAACGTGTGCACGTGTTTCATAATAAATGCATTTGAATGTGAAGGTATTTTATTGTGAAACAACCACAGGAAATGCTAGTGCTAACGGACAGTTGACTCATCACTTTGTTTAAATTGAAATTAGATTAGACTTTTTTTTTTTTGTCAGGAAGGCGGTTTGAATCATTGCACGGATGATCTTCATCACCTCTTTGACAATCATGTATCTATCCAATCAATCAATCAATCAATCAATCATAATAATAAACATTAGCAGTGGTGAAACCTTAATTGCTGTCTGTTGTTAGTCGTATCAGGAGTGGAGCTAGTTTGTCCTGATGGTGGCGCTGAAGGAAAGGTCATGTTGCCTAAATCAAAAGGGTTCATCTTGTACCTTTTCAGGACATCTCGGACTCATCTCAGTCACTTTCATCAGACTTTGTGGTAACGTTCAACTCAAAGCACAGTGTGTATTTGTATTAGCTCATTGACATGCTAAGCTTAGCATGTTACCATCCCTATAGAATGGATATCAACATGCTAACCTTAGCCACCATGTTAACATTCTAATGATTAGCATGTTAGCATGTGTACAGTTAACATGCTAACATTCGGCCATCTGGTATTCACTAGAAGAAAATCAAGAACAACGTCCTGATCCAGGGTCAGTGGATATTCAGAAACTCGTGAAGAAGTCGTGCTGATGACACCTGGCTGCTGTTCATGTATCACCCTGAGTGTCTGAGCGTTCACATGTTTCAGCTCGTGATAATAAAAAAAACAAAAACTACATTTACATACTTTGCCTTCCTGTCTTTCTCTCAACTACTTTAGCTTTTATCAGTCAGCGGTCGGAGGGAAGTGCTGACGCAGCAGAAGACAGAGCCCCTCCCTCCCCATGTAGTCTCTCTGCTCAGCCTCGCAGTCGGGGCTGGACCGGCCGTCTGGCACCGGACACTTCCCGGCCTTTGGGCTCAGGCCTTCATTAACAGCGCGTCTGCAAACACAGAGCACCAAAATTATACAAAAACAAGAGCGAGAGATGCGTCGTCGGCCCACTGCGGTTGGGCATTACATCTGTCAGCCTCTCTCTCCCAGCCAATTGCTGTTGGACCAGCTGACTCTTTTTACCTGGGCCCCGCCCCTTTCCCTTCTCTGGTGACATCACATGAATAACCAGGAGTGGAGCAAGATGGACAAATACAAAGAGAGAAAATGTAAAGGTGGTGCTGAAAAGCTGAGAGAGAAGAGGCTGAAGTCCCATGAGGCTGATGCAGCAAAATGTTTTAAAATAAATTATTCATTTGGCGCCGTTACCTATCAATCATCTCAGCCCAGTGAGCCTGAAGGCAGCGGAGAGAGCAGCCCACTGAGCCTGAAGGCAGCAGAGAGAGCAGCCCACTGAGCCTGAAGGCAGCAGAGAGCAGGCCAGTGAGCCTGAAGGCAGCAGAGAGAGCAGCCCAGTGAGCCCAGTGAGCCTGAAGGCAGCAGAGAGAGCAGCCCAGTGAGCCTGAAGGCAGCAGAGAGAGCAGCCCAGTGAGCCTGAAGGCAGCAGAGAGAGCAGCCCAGTGAGCCTGAAGGCAGCAGAGAGAGCAGCCCAGTGAGCCCAGTGAGCCTGAAGGCAGCAGAGAGCAGCCCAGTGAGCCTGAAGGCAGCAGAGAGAGCAGCCCAGTGAGCCCAGTGAGCCTGAAGGCAGCAGAGAGAGCAGCCCAGTGAGCCTGAAGGCAGCAGAGAGAGCAGCCCAGTGAGCCCAGTGAGCCTGAAGGCAGCAGAGAGAGCAGCCCAGTGAGCCTGAAGGCAACAGAGAGAGCAGCCCAGTGAGCCCAGTGAGCCTGAAGGCAACAGAGAGAGCAGCCCAGTGAGCCTGAAGGCAGCAGAGAGCAGGCCAGTGAGCCTGAAGGCAGCAGAGAGAGCAGCCCAGTGAGCCCAGTGAGCCTGAAGGCAACAGAGAGAGCAGCCCAGTGAGCCTGAAGGCAGCAGAGAGAGCAGCCCAGTGAGCCCAGTGACACCAGTTCAACTGTTGGTCAAGGTTCTGCAGCTGGAGCAGTACGACAGAAGACAACAGGAGGGTTTGGGTTTGGTTAGCTGGCTGTTGAGCTATATCGGCGCCTTTTGTTGAAACATGTCCAACTTTTCGTAAGGTCGATATTGTCACTTTTTGCGAACCGCCCAATTGTAGCCTGGATGGGGCGGGACATTAAAAACGGTTGATGTGCTGCAGTAAACTTTCAAATGTTGAACCCGTTCTGCATGAATGTTTCTGGTTATTGACAAACCACCAGTGTGGACATTTTTTCTTGCCCAAGGATTTAATGAAGGAACATTAAACTGTTGTATTGTCCAATAGGAATTAATATTATTCTAGAGGTATATAGTATACTATTATGTGAATATACTAACATTAAATAATTAATGTATTCATACTATACCAACAGTATAGTATTAACAATTTACTAAATATTATGTAGTTCTAAATATAAACATTGTTTAATAATCTTATTGAAGTGTGGCTTGGGGACGTGTTCGGTGGGTCGGTCCGAGTCAACAAGTCCAGGGCCGGCTACAGTGTTACTGGGAGCACCGGCCGGGAGAGTTCCCACTGACAGCGTTTATTTCCAACAGTCGGTTGTAAAAGTTTTAAAAGGTGTTCACTCAAATTGGTAACTTCCCCATCGTATCACAGCTGGCAGCTCAGTTTGCGTCTACGTGAACGTGCAGGATTATAAAACTAACTTTGTTGGAAAACAAGTCCTGGACATTAAAAGGTGTCAGAAAGCAGCTGAATGTCTTTACAGACGACACGATGTCCCTCGTGATGATGATGATGATGAAACTGAAGTGCTGAGGTCTCTGCGGGTCACAGACCTCCTCCCCCATCGAGTCCCACCAGGTGACAGCAGGTGTGCCTTAATACAAATTACCATTCCCACTAAAATCGAGACTCATGTCGCAATATCTGTCAAAATAATTGCAATATGATTTTTTTGCATATCGTTCAGATCGTTCAGATCTACTGGACGGAGCATTTTGTTCTGTTTGTCATAAAATTTGGCAGATGATAATTTCTAATGTGGCCTTTGGTGGTATTGAATTTAGAAGTTTTTCACTGAAGAGAAATAAATTATCAGTTCAGTCAGATTAGTTTCTTATCAATTGTTTAAAATATGGCTTTTTAAAAATTAGTTTGATACGTTAAATGCAGTATTTATCGATTGAAGCGTGACCCCAGACTCAACGATTTCAGGGCTAAGCTCCAAATGTAACACACTGCATCTGTTTCCTGTCTGTCCGTCCTGGGGCAGGGAACCTGGCGCCTACATTACCCACAATGCAACTCGAGTGCCAACAGTTATAGATATTCTGGTGTGTGCGCAGGTAGTTTAGATGCTTCATAAACAGGTAACACATCAGACCACCTCAGTCAGCCATGCAGCTCAGCGTAACGTTAGTATCTAAACTTTTCTGAAGGTGATAAGTGGAGTTTCTTCTGGTGACGAGTGTTTCCTCGTTCACTCGAGGTCGACTCTACGCGTTATTTATTCTGGGCGTCGGAGTCGCTGACAAACTGTTTATTTTTAGGATTTCTCAGGAAGACGGTGTCGTCCCTCATTCGTCCAGGAGCGTCCCATCGTAGAAAAGGTTTCAGTCGTAGTCGTCTGGACGCTGTTTTCAGAATCGAGACGTTTCGGCTCCCATCCGGAAGTCATTCTCAATTGTGAAAATGGTCTGAGAACAATTTAAGCTACTCTGTGATTACTGAAGCCCCGCCCTCAGGGAGGAGTCTACCTGAGTATCTGTAATCGATTACTGATTACTGGGCCATCAAGGAAACAATTAGGTCAGTTTCAGGTGAAACTAGGCAGAGTAATCAACAGATACTACGGCTGAAACCTTTTCTATGATTTCTCAGGAAGTTTTCATTATTCAACTGTGTGACTCGCTCAGGCTCGTTTTACTGTCAAATCACTTTTCCTGAGCGCACAAATACACCAGCTTCTGTCCCGCTGTGTGTTTGTAGTCCAATCTTAATTATAACCCTGTGTATCTACTGATGCTGAAGCAGCGTAACGCCGGGCCACACCGCCTACCTCTACCTGAACAGCGTTGCTGCCGGCAGCCTTGTCTTTCTACACTGAGTTTGCCTTTGATATTGGCCACCAATAACAGAATGTTTCATTCATTATACATTTAATTTATATTTAGTTTAGACAGAAAAAAGTCCAGAGGAGTGTGCTCAGGTGTTAAAAATAATACTGTTTTCAGGTCTGGGACATTGAAACTGTAGTGAAAGGTGTAATGTTGCTGGTATGATGTCTAAATGACTGTCAACAGGCCATCTTTACTGTATTTGTTTGCGCGCATCGTACAGAAAAAATAGGTGCGATGCTGAATCAGCTTTTACTAAATTCCTAAATGTTATTGAATTAGTTCGCAAAGTGCTTCCGATTGGCTAACATGTAGAGCACAAACAATAAAACTGGATTTCTAACAAAGTCGCAAACCAGATGGAGAGACGTGGCAGGTGAGGAACATGAAGGTCAGAAAATCAAAACAAAGACGCTGCAGCAGGTCGCAGTCAAAAAAAACAAAACAGGAAGGAACGAGTTTAACAAGGAGAACAGAGGAAATCTGACGGATCCAGACCTTTATTTTTAATATGCAACCAAACCCGCTCCGGTTTCAAGCGAAGTCACTTGGAGCACCGTTTCCTAATCGCGCACCGAATGTTGGTTTCTGGTGTTTTTAAGGTGAAAGTGAGTCCTGCCAGTGTGGCTCCGGCGGAAGAAGCAGTGAAGAGTTAAAGGTTTACGGCGTCAACAGGTTCAACGCACACTTCTCTTTACACATTTAGAGGTGCTGATAATTCTTTACAACGGTCTGTGCTCATTGTTCTCAACCTTTTTTTGACTCGTCACCCCTAAAAAGAAATCCGTGTCTACGAGCTTTAAAGCCACTGTTAGAATAAAACCGAGATTTTCAAGAATAGTTAAATATTTAAAGTTCAAGACATGCCATACTATTACAGAGAGTAAAGAGAAGTTGTAATATTTTGAGAGTAAACTTTTCAAGGAAATATTTTCAGAATAAAATTTACAAGATGTTGATTTTAATACTGATACTGCAGTCCGTCAGTCGTGTGAAGGATGTGGACGACCTGAAGTTAGAGTTTACCAGTAAGCACGCTATTGTCACAGATTTTAGGATGTTGAAATGAAGTGAAACCAGTTCCATCGTGTCTGAGTCAATAACTGGACGTGTGTTGAAGCAGAGCAGAGATCTGGTTTCCTGCAGGAAGCACGAGTTCACCTTTTTATCCTGTTGAGACCTGAACGCTGACGAATCTGATTATTCAGTCTAATTTTTTCATGCTTCTGTTGTAGGAACCGATCTTTACTTCAGCGCAAGGGTTTTCAAAGTCTGGCACTGTGCCCGCCCCCCCCCCCAAGACAAAATCGAGACCCCTGCGTCCCCCCACACCACCACCATCCACCACCCTCCGGTCGCAAGTTAAAGTACTTTGAGGAAGTAATATAAGAACCGTGTTGATGAGCACAAAAATACTGAAAAGCTGATGTTCATTTGTAACTGCTGTTATTGTGTTTGGGGGACAGACATGCTCTAATTTTTGGAACTACAGTTCCCATATTTGGGAATGTAAACAGGAAGTAGAATGTTGTCGTGGACTCAGTGAGTTACGCTGTGTGTGTGTGTGTGTGTGTGTGTGTGTGTGCTCAGGCAGGTTCTGCAGGTTTCTTCTCTGGCGTCTCAGCTGGTTTCTGGAGGTTTATTCTGGACGGACGTCAGAGACGACGACGTCCTCTGGACGTGCGAGTCGCGCTGAACGACTCGATGTGAGTTTCAGGTCTGAGAGTTCAGACCTGACGCAGCTACGACTCTGAGGAGGAGGAGGGAGGTTTATGTGAAATTGCGGCGATCGGGCACTAGGTTTCTTAAAGTATCTTGACCTCCTCCATCAGCTGTGAGTCGCTGCTGCAGCTCCGCCCGCTGACGGTGTTGGTGAGCGGCCAAACTACAGTAACTGACTTCCTACTTGATATTAAAATATAAATTATGAAAAGACAAGAAAACAAAGGCATCAGAAACACGGAGGAGAAGACGTGTAGCTCAGCTGACCAACCAGAGCTTTCGTGCTCGCCACGCTGCCTCGCCGTCGCAGCCACGCGTAGTCTGGGTGTCTGTCCCCCACTCTGGTCCACGCTGAAATATCTCGACAGCTATTGGATTGATTGCGATGAAGTTTTGGTACAGACGTTCGTGCTCCCCAGAGGACGAGTCCTACCTGCAGAACTATCGGCCTCAGCTGCACTCTGTGTTTACTGCTGGTTAGCTGATGCTAGCATGCTAACACGCTTAACCGAGATGGTGAACACGCCATAAACGTTATATCGCTGCTAGCAGTTAGCTCAAAGCACCGCCGTGTCGGAGTAACAGCCTCACAGAGCTGCTAGCATGGCTGCAGAATCAATAAGAGCATTGATAAGCAGTATCGGTATCGACACCTGTTGATAAATTCAGGCTCTCGTGCACCATGAAGCCGGCTCACTGTTTAACTGGGAACACTGGGGAGTCCGTGCACCAGCACCAGTCAGCTGCGTGTGTGTGTGTGTGTGTGTGTGTGTGTGTGGGCTGTTTGAAGGTTAAGGTTAGGAAACAGACACTGCGACGTCGCACTTCTTCTTCTCCTCCTCTTGTTTTTCTGCTGACTCGGCTAACTTGGCTTCGATGAGCGTGAAGTGAAAACACCTTCGGTGAGTCACAAACGCTGACTCGGAATCTGTCCGTCGTCCTGCCGTCGGAACATTTCGCACGTCGGTCTGCGAGTCACGTGAAAAGCGAAGAGCGGCGCTCCAGCCGGTAAAGCGAGTGCGTCGTCTCTGCTGCAGCAGCGTGGCCACCTGTTACATTTCACAGCTGCGAAAATGAACTCTTTTATGATCTCACACACTGTGGTGAAGGTTAGTGAACGATAGTGGTTAAAAAAAAAACTATGTTGACTGTTGGTAGGAAACAGGAAGTGAACTGCGGTCTCTGGTGTTAAAGTCAGATGTTTAGCTGACCTCCTCCCTCGGTGGACGTTTTGTCTCTATAGCAACGAAACCTCACTTCGTGTTTTGCTCCAAGAGTCGCAGGTTTGGAGAACTGGTGAAAACGGCGAGAAACGCCGTCACGACGACCCGGAGCCCAAAGCGACGCCTTCGCCGTGTCGTCGTGTCCGAGCGACAGTCCGAAGCTCGACGTTATTAACAAACATCACAGTTATTACAGTCGTTCAGAGGAAAAGCAGCAGATCTGCAGCCAGGAAGGGATTTACAGGAGAAACCATCAAAGCAGCTGATTGATCTTCTGTCGGTCGACCGATCGATTCAGCTGAACTCGTACAAACTGCCGGGAGTTTAATTCATAACATCAGATTTTATAAACTCTTCGTTTTATGTGTAAAAATCTTAGTTTGTAAAGTAACTAAAGCCGTCAGATAAATGTGGTGAAGTAGAGGCACGAAAAGAAAATACTCAGGTACAAGTTTAAAGTACGGCACTTTAGTAAATGCACTTAGCTGCAAGTAGAAATTACTTTGATAAATTGAAGAAATATTCGAGATTTCTCGCTTAAAGAAATCTGCGTCTGGTGCCACAGAAACGGCTGTAAAACAAGCGATAAAGTAATCGAATCATTGTGAAACCAAAGCTGTGAGTCATTCTGGTCAAACGTGGAGGACGAGAACACGTTTGCAAGCGTTGTTGCGTAAATGTGGACTCCGAGTCGTGACGGTACTCGGGCCGTGGCCGAGGGTTTCTGCAGGAGACGAGGGACAGGAAGAGGAAGTGGCTCCCGCCTCGGAGGAGACGCTCCGCAGGAAAAGTCCACATCCTGAAACGCCGCAGCTCAGTCTCTGACTTCACAAAGTCCAACTACACAAACTGCTTCTTCAGCTTCCAGTCAAAAGTCCATCCGCTCCAGTTCCTCGGTCCGGTTCTTTGGGTCCGGTTCTTCGGTCCGGTTCTTCGGCTCCAGTTCTTCGGTCCGGTTCTTTGGGTCCGGTTCTTCGGGTCCAGTTCTTCGGTCCGGTTCTTTGGGTCCAGTTCTTCGGCTCCAGTTCTTCGGTCTGGTTCTTCGGTCCGGTTCTTTGGGTCCGGTTCTTCGGTCCGGTTTTTCGGCTCCAGTTCTTGGTCCGGTTCTTGGTCCAGTTCTTCGGGTCCAGTTCTTCGGTCCGGTTCTTTGGGTCCAGTTCTTGGCTCCAGTTCTTCAGCTCCAGTTCTTCGGTCCGGTTCTTTGGGTCCAGTTCTTCGGTCCGGTTCTTCGGCTCCAGTTCTTCGGTCCGGTTCTTTGGGTCCGGTTCTTTGGGTCCAGTTCTTCGGCTCCAGTTCTTCGGGTCCAGTTCTTCGGTCCAGTTCTTTGGGTCCAGTTCTTCGGTCCGGTTCTTCGGCTCCAGTTCTTCGGTCCGGTTCTTTGGGTCCGGTTCTTTGGGTCCAGTTCTTCGGCTCCAGTTCTTCGGTCCAGTTCTTTGGGTCCATTTCTTCGGTCCAGTTCTTTGGGTCCAGTTCTTCAGCTCCAGTTCTTCGGTCCGGTTCTTTGGGTCCAGGTCTTCGGCTCCAGTTCTTCAGTCCGGTTTAGACGCTCAGAGAGCTTCTGCTTTTCAGAGGGAACTCTTGTTCCTCTTCCTCACCACGACGGTGTAGTCCCTCATTCGTCTTCCTCACTACGTTTATCTGACTCCGAAGGGTCACAGTTCACTCTGAACCGCGGATAAACGTGGCTGTTGTCCGGTAAAACACTCGTATCTACAAAATGTTCTCATGTCATGAAAGAACTCGGGCCTCGGGCCTGAAAACGGCGTGCACCGTTTCGCGACGTTTTCCGGGTTGAGCGGCGTGTTTCCTGAGAGCGTGTGTGACGGGCTTTGAGGCACGTCTTCTCTCCGTTTGGTGGGCGTGTCAGAGGTGTTACCCGATCAGCAGCGGCGTGTATAAAAGGCTCCGCCGTTTCCGTTGAAATGAGTTTTGCTACGTTTTGTCGGGGCTGAACGCGGCCCCGTGTTTAGATTTGCGTCTGAGGGCCGAGGGGTCCGGGCAGAATTATAATGTCTTCTTATGAATTTTAAATGTTGTACAGAAATCAGCTCCAATAAAAAATAAAAAACCAGAACGTAACGTAAATTTAATATCCAGTTCACGCGACCAGTGTGATGTCACGATGGCCGGCTTTTTCCAGCTCAGTGTGAAATGTGACTTGTTATAACTGTGTGTTTGTGGCTGTACATTTGCTAACGTTTGTCAGACTCTGTGATCAATACTTTGGTGATTAGTTCGGGTGTGTTTAGTGTCAGTGTGAGCTGCAGAAAATGCATCACGTTATTACGCTTATTGTTTTTAAGGGGAAAAAATCAAACCGGTGTCCGGAGTCTCTCTTCATGATCGTGCGTTGCTGATCAATAATACTGATTAAATCCTGTGTGTTAGTTTGTTATGAGCGAAGCTTTGCCCGTCATCCAATAGGAGCGTCTGCACTAATGTACCACATCTGGGATATTTGGTGTCGTTTTGAGGAAACATGCCGATGTTGCTAATTTAATTTCCAGAATGAACTTCTGCAGCAGGCACACAGCAGGAATTTGCTCACGTTCCTTTCTTTATGCTAACGTTCCTTTTTTTATGCTAACGTTCCTTTCTTTATGCTAACGTTCCTTTCGTTATGCTAACATTCCTTTCTTTATGCTAACGTTCCTTTTTTATGCTAATGTTACTTTTTTATGCTCACATTTTTTTATGCTAACGTTCCTTTTGTATGCTAACGTTCCTTTCTTTATGCTAACGTTCCTTTTTTATGCTAATGTTACTTTTTTATGCTCACATTACTTTTTTATGCTAATGTTACTTTTTTATGCTAATGTTCCTTTCTTTATGCTAACATTCCTTTTTTATGCTAACGTTCCTTTTTTATGCTAATGTTCCTTTCTTTATGCTAACGTTCCTTTTTATGCTTACATTACTTTTTTTATACTAACGTTCCTTTCGTTATGCTCACGTTCCTTTCTTTATGCTAACGTTCCTTTTTTATGCTAACGTTTCTTTTGTTATGCTAATGTTACTTTTTTATGCTCACATTACTTTTTTTATGCTAACGTTCCTTTTTTATGCTAACGTTCCTTTTTTATGCTAATGTTCCTTTCTTTATGCTAACGTTCCTTTTTTATGCTAATGTTGCTTTTTTATGCTCACATTACTTTTTTTATACTAACGTTCCTTTCGTTATGCTAACGTTCTTTCCGTTATGCTAACGTTCTTTTTTATGCTAATGTTGCTTTTTTATGCTCACATTACTTTTTTTATACTAACGTTCCTTTCGTTATGCTAACGTTCTTTTCGTTATGCTCACGTTCCTTTCTTTATGCTAACCTTCCTTTCTTTATGCTAACCTTCCTTTCCTTATGCTAACGTTCCTTTTTTATGCTAACGTTTCTTTCGTTATGCTAATGTTACTTTTTTATGCTCACATTACTTTTTTTATGCTAACGTTCCTTTATGCTAACGTTCCTTTTTACTTTACTTTTTTTTTGGGACACAGTTCATTTCTACCGTAGAGCTTGAGGAAGTTCGCGTGAGCGTAATCACTTATGTTAGCTAACACCACAGTTTTAGTCGTGAATCTACAGTTTTATGCATCCGGCCCCTTGAAGCTCCACCATGTGAACTTCTTCTTAATTTCCTTATATGGAATTGATTAGAGCTGAAATAATTAAGCCATTAGTAGATCGACAAAAAATTTATATGCATTTTTGATAATCAATGAATCGTTAAAGTAATTGTTTAAGCAAAAATACCAAACATTCATTCATTGGCTACAGCTTTTTCTTAGTTTTCTACATTAATAAACTGAATGTCTGCATTTTCTAACTGTTTTTGTGAGTGGTAAGATGAGATCCTTTGTGAGTACAACAGGTGTGTTTGTGATTTGATTATTTTGTTATCTGACACCATAACAGCCCTTTCGTCGTTTGGGGAAGTTGTTTGTCTGCTGGTCATTTATTAAACTCACTTCCCCCAACTTCATTTTCCTGAACAACCAAACAGCTGTTTCAACAGAGACATCAGACAGTCCTGAACCTTCATCTCAGATCAGTTTTGAATATTAAATCTTATTTGCTGGTTGAATGTTGGCTGATTTAGGGAACGTGCTTCATCGTTCACGCTCCCCTCAGGATGAACTGTAATAACTCTGCTGATCCGCTGACTTTCCATCTAGCGCCGCCATCAGGTCGACACGTTAACGCGTCCGACACTTTGGTTTCTGAGCAAACACCTGCAGAGCTGCTGACGCTCCCATCAGCCTCAGCTGCACTCTGTGTTTACTGCTAACTAGCTAATGTTAGCATGCTAACACGCTAAATAAAGATAGTACACATTATACCTGCTAAATGTCAACATGCTAGCATGCTGACATTAGCATTTAGCTCAAAGCACCGCTGCTTATTGAGGATAAGAAACAGCTGGAATAAAACACAGTAGGCAGATGTACTGTATGAAACATGTTTTAAATGTATTGTCACATTTAAATAAAAATACAGTAGATTAAACAAAATCATCAACAACAGTAATCACATTTTTAAAGTTTAGTTTAAAGTAAATTAAATTTAATAATCGTGACAAACTGGAGCCTACTGGACTTTTTACCCTAACAGCAACAGACTTTGCTACATGTTGTTTTTAGCCGCGCCGCTAGCATGGCTAAAAACAACATGCTAACACCATGTTGTTTTTAGCCACGCCGCTAGCATGGCTAAAAACAACACGCTAACGCCGCTAGCGTGGCTAAAAACAACACGCTAACACCATGTTGTTTTTAGCCACGCCGCTAGCATGGCTAAAAACAACACGCTAACGCCGCTAGCGTGGCTAAAAACAACATGGTGTTAGCATGTTGCTCTATCATGTTCTGCTTTCATTCAGGGTTTCTCACCAAAACACACAATGTGTATCTTTGAAGTCTAACAAACACTTCATTCCTCAGAAAACATTTGCAAAGCAGATTTAAAGCCTGCGATCATTAGACGTTCTTCTTCTCTGCCTCCGTCTCCTGTCACTGGACTACAAACAAAAACAGGGGCCCTCTCTTCAAACCGTCGCTCTATTTTTCCTGAAAATGCACTTTTACGTACCTGAAACTATTCTGTCTCTGTGTTCTCCGACTAAAAATTTGTCAATCAATCAATGAAAACTGCATCGCTGTCCGAAACCTTTTTTACAGGATTGCAGCACTAAGAAAACGATTTCCCTCGTCTTGTTGACGTTTCGTCTTTGTAGCTTTGCCAACGTGTTTTTCAGTGCATTTTGAAAAGGCTTCATGAGTGTCTAAAAAGAAACCATGAAAGCTACCACACCCTGACTGAGCGCTGACAACGAATATCATATATTAATGAGCATGTAAACACTCTGTGAAAGTAAACTCTCAGTATCAATAACTATTTCTTTAACTTCCTTATTTCTATTTACATCAGTTCATGACTCCACCAGAGCTGCTTCCTGTCTGACCCGCCCGTCCTGTCAGATCATCACACTGATGCAAATCCGTCTGAAAACTGTTTAGATCTTTTATACCAATTTGGTGTCTTGCACAAAACATTTGGTTTGTGTTGTCATGACAACGGCGCCGGTATAAACGGGGAGGGGTTTCCAACGCAGCCCAGCCGCCAGGAAAAATGTGTCAATCTGTACGTTTTAATACATCCGATACGTATCGTATTCTCGACTGTTTTTATGGCGACGGCGTTTTAACCCAAATCGTGATCTTTTCCCGATGCTAACCAGACTTTAACCACAGCGTTTGACGTGGAGATTAAACGTTTGAAAGGTGGTTTGCAGAGACATTTTATTCTGGTGATTGGGTTGTTCAACGTCACACCATGGATGTATTATTAGAACTGGATACCGGACCCAAAGATGGCGCCTACGCCATAAGTTCCTATCTTGTGGGTTTACTTCCGCGGTTCGCGGCCCGCTGAACATGCGCAGTAGCGTTTTTCTCCCGCTGGCCCGTAGACTTTACATCGTGACGACGTCACGGATTTTTAAATCGCTTTTCTCGGCTCGAGGAAAGTTTTCCAAATATCAAACCTCCGTAGATCGGAAATCCATAATTAAAAGAGTCTTAATTGACCTTGTTCTGCAGCTCGAGGCGTCCTGTCAACAGTTACAGGCGTCTCTTTTTGTAACGGCGGCCGTTTCAGGGGGATTTATGCTGCAATACCGCGAGTGGCCACTGGGGAAAAACCGGTAGCAAGGCCGAGCGGCGGCGGCGAATCCAGGTCTTATGATACATCCATGCGTCACACAGATTGGCCTGTATTTGTCTACATTTGGTTTAACTGGTACCATTAACAGCATGTTAGCAGTCAGCAGCTCCTGTCTGCAGTGGACCCGTGGACGGACAGACAGCCGTCTCTGGATCACTGCGAGACTGAAGGAAACTCAGAAACAGCAGGATTCTCAGGCAGCTTCTGCAGCCGCTTCTCCTCTGGCGTCTCAGCTGGTTTCTGGACGTTTACTCACGATGGACGTCAGAGGTAAGTCACAGTGAATCTGTCGTGTCCGTGTGTTCAGATCTGACTGAGTGCGATTTTTGGACACAAATTGCAGCGATCTGTCTCTAAGTGTTTTAAAGCATCTTGAGCTCAGCTGTGAGTCGCCGCTCCGCCTGCTGACGGTGTTGGCGAGCGGCTAAGCTAACACCTGCAGGCACCTGTCCCTTTTTACCTCACCTCTCTCCCAGCTGGACTGTGATTGGATGAAGTCAATCTTGTCCTTGTAAAAGTAAAAGAGGAGAAAGACGTGAAAGAGAGATTTTATCAGCTAATCCTTCACATCTTCTTGTCTATTCCCAAATTTAGTTTGCAGGCTGACCAGAGGTTTGACCTGTCATCAGACCCGCTCAGTTTACCCACCATGTTAACTGTGTTACCGACATGACGTCGGCAGCACCGACCACTGCAGCGTTTATGACGGGACATTGGAGTTTAATTTGATTTAAATGATTTCTTAAAGGCCTTCGTTCACTGCAGCCTTAGAGGAGCGATAAGAGAACAGCCCTCTTCTGATTCTTCAAAGATTCAATTCTAACTAAACATAAACACATTTTTAGCATAAGTCTTCCAAACTGTCTCTCAGGCAGTTAAGCCACAGATTCAGTCCGACTCAAACCCGGGGGTCCTGGGGGTCCCGGGGGTCCTGGGGGGTCCCGAGGGTCCCGGGGGTCCAGGGGTGTTCCCGGGTGTGGCGGCCGAAGCTCGGTCCTACAGCAGGACGCAGGCCCTCTTGCTGACGGTGGGCTGCGGGTTGAGGAAGGACCTCACGGCCTCGGCGAACACGTCCTTTATGCCGTCCTGGTTGAGGGCCGAACACTCCAGGTAGCGGACGGCGTGGATCTGGCGGGCGAGGGCGGCGCCGTGCTGGTGGGTGACGGGCGTCTGGTTCTGCTCCTTCAGCTTCCTCTGAGTCTCGGCGTCGTTCCGGAGGTCGCTCTTTGTGCCGACCAGGAGGATGGGAACACCGGGACAATGGTGAGACACCTGAAGGTGATGATGATAATCAAGTTCAGTAAAACGAGAGCGAAACTGTGAACAACTAGAAACTACTTTGTCTTTAAAGCAAAAAGTTTGATACTTGGAGTTTATCCTCTTCTTCTCTTGCTTGCTGAGAGTTTGTAAACTATAAAAGTGTGCGCCTGCACATCGAAAATTAAGGAAAAGCTTAAGGAATTTGAGAAAAAAATGTAGGAAAATGAATGTTAGTAAGCTAAATGTCAGGTTCATCAGTGATGGAGCGATCAAGTGCATTATCAGACAGAAATAAATATCGTTTCCTACAAACAGAAAGCTGCGACATTTCCTGAATTAAACCCTACAGGTGACAACGCTTGTTGTTTTTAAGCATCAGAGTTTAGTTTAAGTTCATCAACTTCAACTCAGCTTTATTTATAAAGCACTTTCAACGCCACGAGTGGAACCAAAGTGCTGCACGCAAAATATACAAAAGAAACAGAAAACAAACGTATAACATACACACCTACAAAGCATCAATGCAGAATTTGTAGTTTTATGAAAAGTCTGGTAACACTTTATGTTAGGGTACACATTTTGAACGGACGCCGCGTGCAGTTCGTAGAGCGGATACGCGTCCCGCTACAGAGAATAATGGTGTGAAGAGGGGGCAGCTGTAGATTAGGGAACCTGAGCGGGTTAACACGCGTCAAACTACTCGTGATTCAGTTATGAGCAGCACCTCGCTGTAGACTGGGGAACGTGTTCTGAGTTAGACTTCACTGAGCCTCATCTGGACTCTATCAACACGTGTAGTTTTGCGTTTTGTTGCATAAGAATAGGCCGTATTTATTAAGCGTTATTAAGGGAGAATCTCGTGCTTCTACCACCTCATAAGGCCCGCACTGAGCGGAGCACATTAAGCCCGTAACTCGTGTGCAGCAGCTTCCTTACTTACATCAATAAGCAGTAATTAGCAGGTTACTGAGGGGAAACTCGTAGCTAATGTTGTAGAATATGGTCACGCAGAATGAGGCGATAATAAGCGCCTTATAATGACCAATACAGAGCCAACATAACCTAACACTGCAGCGGCCACCATTGAGTCTGCTTCTGCTCGAGGTTTCTGCCTCTTAAAGGAAGTCTTTCCTTGCCGCTGTGGCCAAGTGCTCGCTCACGGTGGGATCTGTTGGGTCTCTGTAATTAACATTATAAAGAGTTCGGTCTGGACCTGCTCTGTAGGAAAAGTGCAATGAGATAACTTCTGTCATGAATTATAAATGAAATATAAATAAAATTGAATTGAACATGCTACTAAAATGCATGCTAATGAGCAACTAACGGTGAAGATGTGAACCTTAATGTTAACCAAAAGCAGCAACACTCTTGTTCCTCTACTTGACTCGCAGGAATGAGCATGTAATAGTGTTGAGCTGATACTTCCTCATGTTGATTCATTATCGTTACAGTGCTCAGAATACGTCTGGTATAATAATCCCTGTATGGTTATATAGTAAAGCTTAATATCTGCTCAGAAATCATCAAACTGCTCACAGACAGAAACAGAAATAATAATTGGTTTTCTTGTTTATTCGATTTCCCACTTTTAGATGAAAACAGGAAAGTCATTTTCCTTTTTTCGACGCCCACAAAACCCCCGACACATTTTTATCCCGTTTCTTCACATTTAATGAAATAATTGATTGAACACGGACCGAGTTCAGTCTTCATGCTGAAGCCAGTCTGCTAAATATAAAGCTACAGCCAGCAGCTGGTTAGCTTAGCTTAGCACGAAGACTGTGAACATAAAACTGTGAATTGTCGTTCACACTTTTTGTACAGAAGAAACAAACACGTTGATCAGAAGCTGCGGAGGTCTGTCGGCTTTAGACAGACTGCCTGCCTCTGATCAATATTTGTATAAATTCGGTCCTGGAAGGCACAAGCAAATAATTAGTCTATTTCTTCTGAATATGTCTACGGCAGTGATGTCACATAATATATATATATATATATATATATAACACTGAAAGACCACAAAGCCAAAGAAAAAGTAAACAAAATTAGATATTTTTTAAGATTTCATTCATTTTCTGACACAAAACCTATTTGTGTCCCGTGTCCAAGGCCTCAGGTGACAAACATGAAGACCCTGAAATGTATTAATCCAGAAGCTGCAGCTGCCGTCCTTAACGTTTAATAACGTTTAGCGCTCTCATCTAAATCTACCGGCGCTCACAACAAGCGGTAAAAGAACAATTAAAGCCTTGTGTAAATTTATTTCTGCCTCTTTAATCTGCGAGTGAGCGCTCTGTTGCCGGGTAGAGTTCGACCTCTGACCTCTGGGTGCCACTTGTGTTTGACGTTCTCGTAGGAGGCGGGGCTTGAGATGGAGAAGCAGATGATGAAGACGTTGGTCTGCGGGTAGGACAGCGTCCTCAGCCGGTCGTACTCCTCCTGACCCGCCGTGTCCCACAGGTTCAGACTGATGGTCCTGCCGTCCACCGTCACCTGAACGCACCGCACACACACACACACACACACCTGGTCAGAGACTTGTGTATCTGCGTTATGTAACCACGGTGATAACAACATACGTTATCTCAGAAGTCTTTCTATGAATATTAACATATTAATAATGAAAACAGTGAGCACACACACACACACACACACACACACACACACACACACACCTGGCTGCTGTAGTTGTCGAACACAGTGGGGATGTACTCTTTGGGAAAAGCTCCGGTGGTGTAGGAGATGAGCAGGCAGGTCTTCCCCACAGCGCCGTCGCCTACAACCACACACTTTATACTCTGCATGATGACCTCTGACCTTCAGCAACCTGCAACACACACACACACACACACACACACATTACCCTGTGTTAAAACAGTGCACGGGTCTGTGTTGTTTCAGGTACAGGTGAGACATGAAATGCGATCCAGGAAGTCCAGTTTGAGCAACAGGTTGAGGTGTTGAAAGGTTCGTCAGAAGGATTCAGACAGGATTTTACAACTGTGGAAAGTTTTTATGGAGGAAACGGTTTCATCTTTCGTCACTCCGATCGCAACATGAACAGCAGAAATACGCCGTTCACGTTACAGAGTCACCTACCGGGAATGTGCGCTTGCATGTGTTTGATTGGCCAACGCGGCACCTCGCCAACATGATTGATAGGCAACTTTTAATACTCGGGAACTCGAAATACTCGATACATTTTGAGGTCCAGACCCGGGTATACCGAGGCAACACAACACCGGGACCTCCCGGCACCAATCACGAGGAAGTGAGTGCTCGAGAGCTTTGCTCATTAGCATAATCGACGCCCCTAAAACCTCAAAGAGTGAAAGGAAGAATTGCACACTGCAGAGCTTCTGCTTTCAGGAATCAGCAGACGGAACGATAACCTCACAGGTCTTTCTTAAGCAAAGAGGTCACGTGACAGTCCAGCCCGGCGTCAAGTACCGACGTTTAGTCGCAACGTTTTAAAGTGGAAGTAGACAACTTGATCATAGCAGAATATAGCAACTTTCAGCTGCTCATTTCAGAAATCACACGTACGTTTATCAGAACAGGATTTGTTGGAAAGCTCGAAGCTGGCGGCTAACGAGCTACCACAGGCTGAATGCAGTAAACTGCAAGCTAATGTTAGCTAACTCGCTAACCTCTATGGGAAATTATAGCTGTAAGCTAACGTCACAAGTGGTGCTTCTCGCTTGAGGCCGAATGTTCCTATCAGAATATTTACGGAGAAAGGAAAGACGAGGGAGAAACATTAAACCGTCACCTGGGCTTCACCTGTCCGAGTTTACCTTCAGTGAATCTGACTGGTTCCCTCGTCCTGCTCCAGCCGCCAGAGACACTTCAGTTTCCTTCAGTTAACACAGTTTGTTCAGAAACACGTGACGTCCCATTGTCCGACTGCAGAGAGAGGGGGAGGACGGGGGGGAGGAGGGGGAGTTTGTCCTCCGTTAGTATTTATGTTTATGGAAATGATCCCTGCAGAAGGAAATGGTCTCCAAACAAAACAGAGATGTTATCATGCACACACACACACAGATTTGAATGTCAGTGACTCACACTGAATATTGACAACCCTGAGACTCCTCCCACATTTAGAAAGACAGTTTCTTTCCTTCGTCTGTCTCCAATTTTATGAAACAAGTTCATCGGCCTAAGACACAGCGGTAGCAGCCGCGCTGGAAGCAGTGGGAGACGATGTTTGAAGCAGCAGTTCGCAGTGTTAGATTGCGTTTTACAAAATGTTGCCGTCAGGCCAGTAAATCTTGATTCCAGGTCACGTCCAGAGGCGTCAAAGTTCAAGTCCAAGTCACAGAGGTCGTGTTCAAGGCACCGAGTCACGTCCGAGTGCCTGACGTGAGGTCCGAGTCACCAGGGCTGTTTTCGAGTCACTACGCGTCCTGTCTCAGCCACAGAGATCGTGTCCAAGTCGGAGTCACTAAGTTCATGTTAAAGTCGCCCCAGCTCGCGTGTGCAGAGGTTACATTTCTGTCAGCAGCAGCTTTTTGTAAACCAGCGAAGAAGAAAGAGAGCGGTTAAATATCAAACTAAGAGGAAGACGGTGTCAGAGAGTTCAGAGCGTTAGTCTGAGAGTCAGTAGATGCAAATGTGAACAGTGAACATGATTCTGGTGGACTGTGTGCTGAACAGTGAAATAGTAGCTGTGCAGTGTCTCTCTCCAGATGTCTGGATAGAGAAAGTGGCTCAGCCCAGACTCTGGGGACGCCGACCCCGCCCTCCCCGCTCTCTCTCTGGGCGGAGGTCGGCTGATCTCACTCCTGCTGGAAGCTTTAACCTCTGATCTCACAGTTTGTCATGTTCTCCTTCGTGTTGTTTGGTAAACTGGGAGGAGAACTGTGACCTCTGACCTTTGCAGCGGTGGAAGAAATACTGACTTCCTGTCTGCGGCTCTCAGCTCCGAGCCCATTGGCTCCTGCTGAAGACTTGAATCTTTAAAAACGCCTCACACATACAGTTTCCTGTTTAAAAAGGCTCAGTAGTTTCCTCAAACAGCTGCTCGCTGGAGTTTTTACCAAACTAACAGGAGGAAACAGTGCGTCTGTTGGGGACTATTTCCAGCGGCGGATGAATCCACAATACTTGAAACAGCTGAGAAGAATGAACGCCACAGAAAAATAAAGCAGCACTTTTGACCGACATACGTTGACAACCTGCAGAGGCACATGAAGAAGAATGAAAGAGACGTTTGAGGTGTTGTAACGACGTCCTTTTGTAACTGAGATGTAGCTGGAAAAAAGGAAGCTTTCAGTAGAAAACTGTCATTGTGGTTTCGTGTTGAAATAAAGCAGCAACTTCAGTGAAGAAAACTGAACTCAGAGGTGTGAAGTGTGACTGTCCTGTTCAAACGCATCTCTGGTTTCGACACATGCAGTCTAATTATACTGACAGAAAGTAGTTTTAAGGTTACTCAATAAACTACTGTATAACCCCAACATCACTTCATGTATTTGCTCCTCAGCTGCACCAACGTTCCTCTAACGTCCACTAGATGCCGCTGTGATGAAACCGTGGCTGTACTGAAGTGAGTGGGAAAACCCTCAGCTTCTCTCTACAGATACAAAGACAGTACAGGTCTTATGCAGGACATCTTGCTCCTGTTTCCCGGGGGCCGAAATCCAAGTCAACTACTTTTCAATGACCAATACATACAATGGGTGATAGCAGTAGCTACAATAGCTCCTCACGTCTCCTGGACACCAAACTAATATTTGAAGATTAATAAAAACTGCAAACCGCTTTCTGCACGATCTGACCAAACTGGACCGACGGGAATGCGGCGACCTTTTGTTTCAGCTCAAACTGTAACGGTGAAACCAGCAGGCCTGAAAGCACAGATCTGACGGGGGAACAGTGTGCTGACTGCGAGAGGAAGAAGGAAGAACACACGTTGAGAAAAAAAGAGGAAGAAGAAGAATCGAGATCAGTAAAATGACTGAAACATTCATTGTGTAAAAGCAGCCTTCCTCTAAGTGTGTGCGTGTGCTTAGAAAGTGTGAATCTGAAACAAACACATTTGCTGCTGTATTTTAATGGCAGTTAATAATTAGCATAATAGGTTATAAATAAGTTAGAGGCATGAAAACATTTACATGAATCGTCACGGGGGGGGGATAACAGCAGGTCGGGGGGCTGGACCCTGTCTCTAAAGTTGCATTCACACGTACAGATGCAGAGTAGAAGACCGTCTCTGCTCTCTCGTAAAACTGACTCTGACTTCGTCGCACATAATTTAGAAACTCGGCTCCGACTGGACAGTTGTCTTCTGACTTAGCTGATCGACTGCTGAATCGCTGCATTACCGCTGACGCTCCATTTTACCCTCACTCGTGAACGAGACCCTGAGATACTTGTACAACAACAGAGTCATGGCATAATAATAACTTTATTTATACAGCACCTTTACAGACAGAGTTTTGACAGACAAGCAGGCAAAGCAGAGACAGGATACCCAGAAGGCAACAGAACAGCAGAAAGCCAAACAAAGCAAGACAAGAGACAACTTCAAAACAATGGAAAAACATGACTAAGGAAATAAAAACAAATGGAAACAATGAAAGCAATAAAGACGCGAATAAAAGGACGACGTCCCATAAAAGCAAGTCTGTAAGATGAGTTTTAAGAAGCGATTTAAAAGAAGTCTCTGATTCTGCGAGCCTCATCTCCTGAGGCAGGTGGGTCCACAGCCGAGGGGCCCCGATGGCGAAAGCGGTGTTCACCTTTAGATTCAAGCCTCGACTGTGGAACAGCCAGCAAGGGCCCCTGAGGGCCTAAGGCTGCGAGCCGGCTCATGTGGGGTCAGCAGGACCACACGTGCTTTAAAAGGTGATCAGTAAAATCTTAAAATCAACTCTAAAACGAACAGGAGCCCCAGTGGAGAGAGAGAGACTTCTGGTTCATACCAGAAAGGACGGAGGGACAGTGGTCGAGTCCAGAGAAGTTGAATGACTTTGTGTGAGAGAAAAAACGGCAAAGTAGAACCAACTAGAATGAATCAAGAGAGAAAGTGTGGTGATGGAGGAAGTGTTCAGGAAACCGGGAGGCTTCTTACCGAAATATCATCAAACATTAAACAGGGAAATAAGAAATAAAGGCCTGTCTCTATTAGAAGCCTTTTCTCTCTGTAGTTGAGGGAAATAAAGGCTTTGCCAACAATTCATGTTAAGGAACCTGATATGTAATCACTGACACCGAGAGAGCCGTTTGTCTCCTTCATGGTTTTACTGGTCTTGTCTGTCAGCATTTCAGGAACTAACAGACAGCGTTGGTTTCGTCTTGTCAGCTGTGTTCTTTTGCTGCATTTTAATTAAATTTTGCTGGTTTAGGAGGAGTCTTCTGACCCACAGAGGAACCGAGCCGTCATGCAGCTGAAGCTCTGACGGAAAATCTCTAAAATTGGAGCTGCGGAGGTTTACAAAATATTTTCACGACTCGTTGGACTTTTTTCTATCTTTCAGAAAAACCCCGTCTGAGAGAAGAGACACCTGCTCTGCAAAATAACCAGATGATGGTACAAAAACAGATAAAAAGAGTTGTACAACTTCGACCAGGTGATGGACGAAATCAGAAAAAAAAAAAACTAAGCAAGTGAATACTGGCTTTTACCTTATCGTCCTTGTTAACAGAAACATATTAAACAACACAGATGTTCGTCACGTGAACAGGTAGCGAACACAGGTGTACAAACTGGGAGAATATCAGACCAAACATGGCTGAAACACCAGACAGCTGTCCAACTCTACAGTGCATGTTAGCGTGCAATGTACAATGTTAGAAGTACGTCGAAGTTGAAGCAGGAAGTGGGTCTGTAAACTGTGGAGCTGGGTAATAATTGTACTGTTCACCTTTGTTCTCCTGGGGTTTGTTTCCAACCTGTCTGACCGTCTCACTGCTTTTTTAGTGACGTCACTATGTTCCCAAATCGCAATTTAAATACAATCTCATCATCATGGACGACGACGGCCAGCTGACAGAGAGTGACAAGCCGAGTCTGACAGAGGCGAAGTCTTCCACGTGTGCCTGACGAATTCAGCGGCCCTTAACACCCCTCACCCTAACAGTCAGTCAGACGCCTCGGGCAAAAGAGGAACTGGTCTGTGTTGAAACCGAAACAGGAAGGGTTTGTCCGCCGCTCTGTTCATCCAGCAGCAGCATGTGTGAAGGAAAAGTGTTCACTGAGACAGTCTGAAGAAGAGACTACATGAACTGTTAAATGGGGGAGTTCTTCCTCAACAAGATGAATTCTGTTGTCAACTCCGACTGTTTATGTCATTTAAGTCCAGGCTTTTGTACACTGCAAGCATAGTTCTGGTCATAAACCCCAGTGAATATGGGGTCTAACAGGGCTGAAACAGCGCAGAACGTGGGGTCAAAAGGGGCTGAAACAGCGGAGAACGTGGGGTCAAACTGTGCTGAAACAGCGCAGAACGTGTGGTCAAAAGGGGCTGAAACCCCGGAGAACGTGGGGTCAAAAGGGGCTGAAACAGCGCAGAACGTGGGGTCAAAAGGGGCTGAAACCCCGGAGAACGTGGGGTCAAAAGGGGCTGAAACAGCGCAGAACGTCGGGTCAAACAGGGCTGAAACACCGAGAACGTCGGATCAAACAGCTGAAACACCGGAGAACGTCGGATCAAACAGGGCTGAAACACCGGAGAACGTCGGATCAAACAGGGCTGAAACAGTAGAGAACGTCGGGTCAAACTGCTGAAACACCGGAGAACGTCGGGTCAAACTGTGCTGAAACACCAGAGAACGTCGGATCAAACTGCTGAAACACCGGAGAACGTCAGGTCAAACAGGGCTGAAACAGTAGAGAACGTCGGGTCAAACTGCTGAAACACCGGAGAACGTCAGGTCAAACTGCTGAAACACCGGAGAACGTCGGATCAAACTGCTGAAACACCGGAGAACGTCGGGTCAAACTGTGCTGAAACACCAGAGAACGTGGGATCAAACTGCTGAAACACCGGAGAACGTCGGATCAAACTGCTGAAACAGTAGAGAACGTCAGGTCAAACTGCTGAAACACCAGAGAACGTCGGATCAAACTGCTGAAACACCGGAGAACGTCAGGTCAAACTGCTGAAACACCGGAGAACGTCGGATCAAACTGCTGAAACACCGGAGAACGTCGGGTCAAACTGCTGAAACACCGGAGAACGTCGGATCAAACTGCTGAAACACCGGAGAACGTCGGATCAAACTGCTGAAACAGTAGAGAACGTCGGATCAAACTGCTGAAACACCGGAGAACGTCGGGTCAAACTGCTGAAACAGCGGAGAACGTCGGGTCAAACTGCTGAAACACCGGAGAACGTCGGATCAAACTGCTGAAACAGTAGAGAACGTCGGATCAAACTGCTGAAACACCGGAGAACGTCGGGTCAAACTGCTGAAACACCGGAGAACGTCGGATCAAACTGCTGAAACAGTAGAGAACGTCAGATCAAACTGCTGAAACACCGGAGAACGTGGGATCAAACTGCTGAAACAGCGGAGAACGTGGGATCAAACTGCTGAAACAGCGGAGAACGTCGGATCAAACTGCTGAAACAGCGGAGAACGTCGGATCAAACTGCTGAAACAGCGGAGAACGTCGGATCAAACTGCTGAAACACCGGAGAACGTCGGATCAAACTGCTGAAACACCGGAGAACGTCGGGTCAAACTGTGCTGAAACACCGGAGAACGTCGGGTCAAACTGCTGAAACACCGGAGAACGTCGGGTCAAACTGCTGAAACACCGGAGAACGTCGGGTCAAACTGCTGAAACACCGGAGAACGTCGGATCAAACTGCTGAAACAGTGGAGAACGTCGGGTCTAACGGGGCTGAAACAGCGGAGAACGTCGGGTCTAACGGGGCTGAAACAGCGGAGAACGTCGGGTCTAACGGGGCTGAAACAGCGGAGAACGTCGGGTCTAACTTGACTGTGATGTGTCTGACTCCCGTCTGAGCGCGTGCGACTGCTGACGCTCCGTGTGATGTCATCTCCTGCAGCGTGAGCAGGACATCAGTCTTTGTTGTTGTTGTTATTATTTCCATTGCTACGCTGCTATAATATTATAAACTGTTCCCACAGGTCAGCCGGGCATGCAGCTCTTCTGACAGACGTTCCTTCTTCTCATTAATGGGGGGGTTTTCTTCGCCGGTCTCTAAAATGTCAGAGAGAGAGTTATGAACCATAAATAAGCGTATAAACGCTTTAGAAACGCAGCCTCGTGAGAAGGTGGTCCAGGTGAGTTCCAGCCTGAGCTGCTGCTACTTCCTGTTCACCTGAGCGACGTACTGCAGAGCTCACAGGTCGCACAGACGCCCTGCAGGTAGTCTTCCGGTGATATTCTTGCAGTAATGCTACAGCACTGTTGTAGTCGAGGTACATTTACTCAAGTAGTGTACTGAAGTACTTTACCTGAGTATTTTCTGCTCGTGCCACTTTCTCCTTCGCTGCGTTCGTCTGACGGCTTCAGTTGCTTTACAGACTAACATTTTTACACTTAAAACACACGAAGAGTTTATAAAAATCTGACGTTTCGTTATGAATTAAACTCCCGGCAGTTTGTACGAGTTCAGCTGAATCGATCGGTCGACCGACAGAAGATCAATCAGCAGCTGTTTTGATGGTTTCTCCTGTAAATCACTTCCTGCTGCAGATCTGCTGCTTTTCCTCTGAACGACTGTAATAACTGTGATGTTTGTTAATAACGTCGAGCTTCGGACTGTCGCTCGGACGGTGTTTCTCACCGCTTTCACAAAGTTTTCCAAACCGATCGATCGATCGACGGATGGACGGATGAAGAAAAGACTCGTCAGATGGATCCAGAATGAAAAGCATCATCAGCTGCAGTCCGATACAAACCGGTTCAACATGAGCTCCGGCTCCACCAGCTGCAGCAGCAACATCCTGCTTTCCATTAACGCACGAGGAATAATAACCTGATGACAGAATATATAACAGCACAGCAGCCGCAGGGACGCTGCACTGCTTTAACGCTTTAAGGGTCCTGATCACACTCTCACTGTAACAGTGTTCACAGAGTGTGTGTCGGTGCTTTTACTGCAGTATTCGTAAAGTATTAGTTATTATTTCTGGTTAGAAAGCTTTTTTTTTAGCACTGAATTTATGTTCAAGTTCAAAGAAGAAGTGAGTGACACACACACGCACGTGCGCACGCACGCACACACACACACACACACACACTGGGAGTGGTCGCAGTTTCCTGCAGCAGCGTCAACAAACATACAGGTTATTGATCCGCTGGAGGACCGATCGATCAGCTGACGGGAATTAAAGCAGAGATCAATAACGTGCTGAAAGTTTGTACAGAGAGAGGAGACACACACACACACACACACACACACACACGCACGCACACACACACTCAGCTGATCCGTTGGTCCCGGAGCTCCGGGGACGGAAAGCAGAGACTCACCGGTCATCAGTGCTCCTGTCCGGGCTCACAGCTCCGCTCAGTCCCGCTCCGTCTGTGGGTGTGTGTGTGTCGGTGTGTGTGTGTCGGTGTGTGTGTGTCGGTGTGCGCGGGAGGGACAGCGGATCTGTATCTCAGTGCGAGGCGGGCGGGCGGAGCTAACGAGGAGGAGGAAGTCTGAGAGGAGAGAGAGAGAGGAAGCGGTGGAGCAAGTTTGAGGAAGTTTACTTTCTGTGTGTGCGCGCGTGCATGTGTGTGTGCATGTGTGTGTGTGTGTGTGTGTGTGTGTGCGCGCGTGGAAGCAACTCCGGGCTTTTCTGTGTGTTCAGTCCAGACTTGAGAAACACTGAAATGTTTCTAAAGTCATTTAAAGGACCGATCAGAGATCAGCGTGTTAACAACACGAAGCTCCAGCCGCTTAGCTTAGCTTAGCATAAAGACTGGAAACAGAGGGAAACTGCTAGCCCGGCTCCGTCCAGGTAACCGTGCACCTGGCTGCCACGTGGCCTCAGTAACTCGCTGACGTCGGTTTTGTTCCTCACGTGAAACTTTCTTGTGTCTGAACTTCCGGTTGGGCTTCAGGCGCTCAGCGCTGATCTGAGAGCAGCTCTTCTTCCCGCGGCTGCACCGCCTCGCCGCGGCCGCGGGGGGGCGCCATGACACCGCCGCGTCACACGCGCGCTGCCTTCCGTGCTGTCGGAAATCAGACGACCGGGAAACGACAAAGCAGAAGCCCTCGTCACGTCTGTTTTCTGATGTATTTGTAAAGTACGACATCGCTGGTTCAGTTCATCAGTCTTCCAAATCAGAGCGGAAACGATTAGTTAATTAATCGATTAGTCGGCTGTTTAGGTCGAAATTCTCTGGTTCTTTAAGAAAATCTGGAAACTTGTGACAGGAGTTTTTGTTTTTACTATTTCTAACGTTTTATAGATGATTATAGATTATTATATTGTTTTATAGACGAAACAACTAATCAGTGGCTCCATACGGCTCACTGCCTGAGGCCGTACCTGCAAGGCAACGCTCAGGGCTGCAAAAACAATGCCGCACTCCTCCGCACACTTTTTAGGTTTAAATAAAATATTGTATTTTTTTTTTACGCCCAGTGTTCTCCTGAAATCTGCTGCAAGGGAACATTTGATAACGCGTTGTGTTGTAGACGGATGTAAACATGTAAAGTCTGACGCTCGCTCTACCTGCCGGCTCATTCAAAATGATTTCAGTGTCGAACATCTGGATCTTTAGTCCGTGTCTTCTGCCGTTTCAGCAAACGCTTTCTGGCGTTTTGCTTAAAAACTGACTATAAACGATTGATCGGTTATCAGATAGTTGCCAGTTCGTTTTGTTTCCGCCTACTGACCGGTTGACCGACTAATCGTTGCAGCGTGTTAATTGAATGAAGCTGTGGACTCGGAGGTTTCCGCGGGTCCCTGAACGCAGCGCAGGCGGGTCTCTGCAGGACTTGAGTCCCAGCAGCAGCAGCCTGTTGAGTTGGAGCCGCGGGTGGAGAACTGAGGAACCGTTTCATCACCGCGCAGACTTTCATTCGATCCGTTTGTGTGGGATCGATCGGAGCCGATCGGAGCCGATCGGATCGATGGATTAGAGGAGCGGCTGCTGCACAGGTGAGAGGAGGTAGTGGGGGGGGGGCGGGGACCTTCCTCCTGCCGTGAAACCGAACAGCTGTCTGACCTCTGACCTCCGCTGCGGCTGGAGGAGAAACAAACTTTATTGAAAAGAAAATTGATCCGCACTGACGGAAGAAGATACGCGAGAAGCGCGTGAGCCGCCGAAGCTGAGGTGAGGCAGATCCCGCGAGTATCGGTGGTTTTTCGTCGCGTGCTGGCGCAGGTGACGTTAACGTGCTTTTTATTCAAAGTTATTTACAGTTTTATAAAACAAACAAACAAACAAACAAACGCATTTCTGAGTTGATGTTCTTGTTCCGGATGCGCGCGACGAACAGAGGACAGTGAACGCCCCCTCACGTTTATAACATCTAGTTTCTGTATCGAACTTTATTTTGTTTGTGTGTTTTAAATATTACCCGAAAGCACCGATAATCCCAAAACACCGTCACGTGGCATTTAGTCAAAAATACCACCTGAGGAGTTTTTAAACGGGGGAAGAGAGCTGGACAGTAACTGGTCTTACTCGGGTGCTTCAGGGCCTGATCAGACCCGCAACTGGACGTTTTGGCTCGACGTGAATGCTCAGATCTGAATTGAGGTTTACAGAATTTGAGCAGCTTGAATAAGTTTTTAATATTTGCAACTTCTGTCTGAAACTGTGAACCCTAAACGTGTACAGCGGTGTGAAAAACTGTTTCCCCCCTTCCTGATTTCTTATTTCTTATTGTTTGTCTCACTTAAATGTTTCAGATCATCAAACAAATTTAAATATTAGTCAAAGACAACACAAGTAAACACAAAATGAAGACTTTGGAGTGGCCTAGTCAAAGTCCGGACCTGAATCCTATCGAGATGCTGTGGCGTGACCTTAAAAAGGCAGTTCATGCTCGAAAACCCTCCAATGTGGCTGAATTACAACAATTCTGCAAAGATGAGTGGGCCAAACTTCCTCCACAGCGCTGTGAAAGACTCGCTGCAAGTTATCGCAAACGCTTGGTTGCAGTTGTTGCTGCTAAGGGTGGAGCAACCAGTTATTAGGTTTAGGGGGCGATCACTTTTTCACACAGGGCCATGCAGGTTTGGATTTTGTTTTCCCTTAATAACAACAACCTTCATTTAAAAACTGCATTTTGTGTTTACTTGTGTTATCTTTGACTAATATTTAAATTTGTTTGATGATCTGAAACATTTAAGTGACAAACATGCAAAAACATAAGAAATCAGGAAGGTAAACACTTTTTCACATCGCTGTGTATAAACTGGATAGATGGTTTCAGTTGCTACTATTAGTGTCATGTAAGGATTACTGACCAGGCCAACCGGTACAGACCCAAAGCCTCAGAGCCACAGAGAGAGTCAGAGAGAGTCAGAGCGACCACAGAGAGAGTCAGAGCGACCACAGAGAGAGTCAGAGCGACCACAGAGAGAGTCAGAGAGAGTCAGAGCGACCACAGAGAGAGTCAAAGCGAGTCAAAGCGACCACAGAGAGAGTCAGAGAGAGTCAAAGCGACCACAGAGAGAGTCAAAGCGACCACAGAGAGAGTCAGAGCGACCACAGAGAGAGTCAAAGCGAGTCAAAGCGACCACAGAGAGAGTCAAAGCGACCACAGAGAGAGTCGGAGAGAGTCAAAGCGACCACAGAGAGAGTCAAAGCGACCACAGAGAGAGTCAGAGAGAGTCAAAGCGACCACAGAGAGAGTCAAAGCGACCACAGAGAGAGTCAAAGCAACCACAGAGAGTCAGAGAGAGTCAGAGAGAGTCAGAGCGACCACAGAGAGAGTCAGAGCGACCACAGAGAGAGTCAGAGCGACCACAGAGAGAGTCAGAGCGGCCACAGAGAGAGTCAGAGCGGCCACAGAGAGAGTCAGAGAGAGTCAGAGCGACCACAGAGAGAGTCAGAGCGAGCACAGAGAGAGTCAGAGCGAGCACAGAGAGAGTCAGAGAGAGTCAGAGCGGCCACAGAGAGAGTCAGAGAGAGTCAGAGCTTTGTTATTAAGGTTACATGCACAGTATTAGCGAACACTCTTGATTAAAGAAGAACAAAATGAAGACTTTGGAGCGGCCTAGTCAAAGTCCTGACCTGAATCCTATTGAGATGCTGTGGCGTGACCTTAAAAAGGCAGTTCATGCTCGAAAACCCTCCAATGTGGCTGAATTACAACAATCCTGCAAAGATGAGTGGGCAAACTCCTCCACAGCGCTGTAAAGACTCACTGCAAGTTATCGCAAACGCTTGATTGCAGTTGTTGCTGCTAAGGGTGGAGCAACCAGTTATTAGGTTTAGGGGGCGATCACTTTTTCACACAGGGCCATGTAGGTTTGGATTTTGTTTTCCCTTAATAACAACAACCTTCATTTAAAAACTGCATTTTGTGTTTACTTGTGTTATCTTTGACTAATATTTAAATTTGTTTGATGATCTGAAACATTTAAGTGACAAACATGCAAAAACATAAGAAATCAGGAAGGCAAACACTTTTTCACACCGCTGTGTATAAACTGGATAGATGGTTTCAGTTGCTACTATTAGTGTCATGTAAGGATTACTGACCAGGCCAACCGGTACAGACCCAAAGCCTCAGAGCCACAGAGAGTCAGAGCGACCACAGAGAGAGTCAGACAGAGTCAGAGCGAGCACAGAGAGAGTCAGAGCGAGCACAGAGAGAGTCAGAGCGAGCACAGAGAGAGTCAAAGCGACCACAGAGAGAGTCAAAGCGACCACAGAGAGAGTCAGAGCGAGCACAGAGAGTCAGAGCGACCACAGAGAGTCAGAGAGAGTCAGAGCGACCACAGAGAGTCAAAGCGACCACAGAGAGAGTCAAAGCGACCACAGAGAGAGTCAGAGCGACCACAGAGAGAGTCAGAGCGACCACAGAGAGAGTCAGAGCGAGCACAGAGAGTCAGAGCGACCACAGAGAGTCAGAGAGAGTCAGAGCGACCACAGAGAGTCAAAGCGACCACAGAGAGTCAAAGAGACTCAAAGCGACCACAGAGAGTCAGAGTGAGCACAGAGAGTCAGAGAGAGTCAGAGCGACCACAGAGAGTCAGAGAGAGTCAGAGCGACCACAGAGAGAGTCAGAGCGACCACAGAGAGAGTCAGAGCGACCACAGAGAGAGTCAGAGCGACCACAGAGAGTCAGAGTGAGCACAGAGAGTCAGAGAGAGTCAGAGCGACCACAGAGAGTCAGAGAGAGTCAGAGCGACCACAGAGAGAGTCAGAGCGACCACAGAGAGAGTCAAAGCGACCACAGAGAGAGTCAGAGAGAGTCAAAGCGAGCACAGAGAGAGTCAGAGAGAGTCAAAGCGACCACAGAGAGAGTCAAAGCGACCACAGAGAGAGTCAGAGCGACCACAGAGAGAGTCAGAGCAACCACAGAGAGAGTCAGAGAGAGTCAGAGCGGCCACAGAGAGAGTCAGAGAGAGTCAAAGCGACCACAGAGAGAGTCAGAGAGAGTCAAAGCGACCACAGAGAGAGTCAGAGAGAGTCAAAGCGACCACAGAGAGAGTCAAAGCGACCACAGAGAGAGTCAAAGCAACCACAGAGAGAGTCAGAGAGAGTCAGAGCGACCACAGAGAGTCAGAGAGAGTCAGAGCGACCACAGAGAGTCAGAGAGAGTCAAAGCGACCACAGAGAGAGTCAAAGCGACCACAGAGAGAGTCAAAGCGACCACAGAGAGAGTCAAAGCAACCACAGAGAGAGTCAGAGAGAGTCAGAGCGACCACAGAGAGAGTCAGAGAGAGTCAGAGCGACCACAGAGAGAGTCAGAGAGAGTCAAAGCAACCACAGAGAGAGTCAGAGAGAGTCAGAGCGGCCACAGAGAGAGTCAGAGCGGCCACAGAGAGAGTCAGAGCGACCACAGAGAGAGTCAGAGCGACTACAGAGAGTCAAAGCGACCACAGAGAGAGTCAAAGCGACTACAGAGAGTCAGAGCGACCACAGAGAGAGTCAGAGTCAGAGAGAGTCAGAGCGACCACAGAGAGTCAGAGAGAGTCAGAGCGACCACAGAGAGAGTCAGAGCGACCACAGAGAGAGTCAAAGCGACCACAGAGAGAGTCAGAGAGAGTCAAAGCGAGCACAGAGAGAGTCAGAGAGAGTCAAAGCGACCACAGAGAGAGTCAAAGCGACACAGAGAGTCAAGCGACCACAGAGAGAGTCAGAGCGACCACAGAGAGAGTCAGAGAGAGTCAGAGCGGCCACAGAGAGAGTCAGAGAGAGTCAAAGCGACCACAGAGAGAGTCAGAGAGAGTCAAAGCGACCACAGAGAGAGTCAGAGAGAGTCAAAGCGACCACAGAGAGAGTCAAAGCGACCACAGAGAGAGTCAAAGCAACCACAGAGAGAGTCAGAGAGAGTCAGAGCGACCACAGAGAGAGTCAGAGAGAGTCAGAGCGACCACAGAGAGAGTCAGAGAGAGTCAAAGCGACCACAGAGAGAGTCAAAGCGACCACAGAGAGAGTCAAAGCGACCACAGAGAGAGTCAAAGCAACCACAGAGAGAGTCAGAGAGAGTCAGAGCGACCACAGAGAGAGTCAGAGAGAGTCAGAGCGACCACAGAGAGTCAAAGCAACCACAGAGAGAGTCAGAGAGAGTCAGAGCGAGTCAGAGCGACACAGAGAGTCAGAGAGAGAGAGTCAGAGAGAGTCAGAGAGTCAAAGCGATCAGAGAGAGAGTCAGTTTATCAAACATCAGAATGGGGGGGAAATGTTTATGATGATGATGATGATTAATTCATAAATGTGATGTTTGAACTGATGAGAACAAACTGCTTTTACTTTGAAACGTTTAAAGAAATCTAGCTGAACAAATGTGTAAAATCTTTCTTCCTCTCTCTCCTCAGACATGGAGGGTGTGTGCGCGTGGCTGGTGTGTGTGTGCGTGCTGAGTGCGTGTGTCGGGGCTCACAGTTCATTGGACAGAAGCGACCACGCCCACCTGGACCATCAACACCATCATCTGGTTTCCAACGGCAACACAGCCTCAGGTAGGAAACACACTTCCTCTGTGTGCGTGTTGTTGTTTCCATGGTCCCCAGAGGATGAATCCCAGTGACGCTGATCCTCTGACTTTCCATCTAGCGCCACCATCAGGTCGCCACGTTAACGCGTCCGACACTTTGGTTTCTGACCAAACACCTGCAGAGCTGATGGCGTTCCCATCAGCCTCGGCTGCACTGTGCATTTACTGCTGACTAGCTAATGTTAGCATGCTAACACGCTAAACTAAAACTAAAACTGAGCTTTTACAAAACGATGAGGCCGTGTGGCAGTAAAGTTAAGAAGAACATCTCTAACTCTCTGTGCGATCGTTCATTTTGAACATCATAATATCTGGTCTCACAGCTGTTGTCATTAACCTGGATTTATGTTGACTTTGTGAGACGACCGTGAAACAATAACGATTTGTTCAGCCGGCTGCCTGTCGCGCTCCTCGCCAGATGTGGACGACGAAGAAGAAGAGATTTAACTGTTTTCACGTTGTTCAGGTGTGTCACTGTGGACAGACGCGTCTGTGAAATTAGAAGTGTGATGAAGACGAAGTCTAAATCTTCAATCAGTCAGGCTGAACATCGCCGGGGGAGGAGACCTTCTCCGAGCTCGTCGGTGATTTAACTCCTCGTTCAGGACGCCATGTTGACCCTGGTGACAGGACAGGACCTGGTCTGTAACAGCCAGCAGGACAGAGACTAAAGAGAGACTAAAGCCTCCTCAGGGGGGCGCCGGAGAGCTGAAGGGGAGGCAGCGATACTGCAGGAGGTGGATCTGAGTCAGAAACCTCCTCAGAGTCGTAACTCCGTCAGGTCTGAACTCTCAGACACGAAACTCACATCGAATCGTTCAGCGCGACTCGCACTTCCAGAGGACGTCATCGTCTCTGACGTCCGTCCAGAATAAACCTCCAGAAACCAGCTGAGACGCCAGAGAAGAAAGCGGCTGCAGAAGCTGCCTGAGAATCCTGCTGTTTCTGAGTTTCCTTCAGTCTCGCAGTGATCCAGAGACGGCTGTCTGTCCGTCCACGGGTCCACTGCAGACAGGAGCTGCTGACTGCTGGTTCGGCTGCTCTGACGGGACAGTCTGACTGCATGTGAACACATACAGGCTAACAGACGGGCTAACAGACGGGCTAACAGACGGGCTAACATACAGGCTAACATTCAGGCTAACAGACGGGCTAACATACAGGCTAACATTCAGGCTAACAGACGGGCTAACAGACAGGCTAACAGACGGGCTAACATTCAGGCTAACAGACGTGCTAACAGACAGGCTAACAGACGTGTCTGTAGAGAACAGCAGCACCGACCTGCAGCATTTTCACACTAAAGTCAAATTTCACACTGAGCTGATGAAGGAAGGAGAAGTGCTGTTTGTGGTTTTTACATGCAGACAAGTCAACCGGAGAGAGCGACCATGCTGTCACTTTGTAGAAACATGTCCTCCTCACTCACCTGTTTGGACTTGGAAAGTGTGTGTGTGTGTGTGTGTGTGTGTGTGTGTTGTCGCAGAGCTCTGCAGCAGAGATAGCGTGGGAGCTAGCTGTTAGCAGCTTACCACAGCTTCCTGGAAGTGATACTTCAATGATTTCACAGGAAGCGCGGCGACAGAAATAGACTCGTCTCTGCTCCGTTTTGAGGAGACGACGGCAAGAGGGTCCCACCTTCAGGTCTGAGAGCCAATAGGAGAGTCCCCAGGTGCGAGGCGTGTCACTTCCTGTCACTAAAGTATAAAAACATGCTGCTACTTTTCCGGTGAATTTAACTCCTTTAGTCTCAGAATGAGACGCTAACAGGAAGAAATCTGCTGAAAGTGAAATAAAACTCCAAGAAAGACAGACGGAGTGAAATGTTCAGGTGTTACTGCGCAGGTGTAACACGTCTTCCGTCTGTTATAAAGACAGATGTAGCTAACATTAGCATTTTGGCTTCCTTCTCCAGCACCTGATCGTCTCTTATCTGCGACAGAAAGTCATTTTTTTCTACCTTTTTTATCTGTAACCTCTGCTGTCTACACGACGTCTCACCGCTTCGCTCCCCGAGTCTGTCAAACTGCCGACCTTTAACCTGCGGCGCTCGTGTTACACAGGTCTTACGGCGTGAACGGCGTGCTGTTGCGGGAGGTTCTGGTGTCTTCGTGTCGCTACAGATGTGACTGCGAGGCGTTTCTCTCTTCTGGAACAGAACCTGGAAGTTCTGGTTTCACTTCGGCTCTCGTTTGATCTGATTAAGTTACTCTATTAAAAGAGGAACCTCTTTTAAAAGGTGCATGATGGGAAGTGAAGTTTTCCTGCTGTGCTGGAGTGTGTTCAGACTGAGCTGATGTTCAGCATGTGACTTTGACTCGACCTTCCTCCCGTTTAATTCTATTATCTCTGTATTTTTATCCTCACAGCTGCTGATCCTAATCCTCAGACTAAACTCGGACCTTTAACTGAAGCTGCTTCCTCACCTGTCACTCTCTTTACCTCTCTGTCTTCTTCTGTGGTGTTGTGGCTGTCACAGTGGATGAGTGGTAACGTAAGCTGGGTTTATCCTCCTGGAGTTCAGATTTCACCCGCTGACCGACCACTGCAACACCGCGCATGATGTATTGTTCGTGGTTTTGTTGGTGTGGTCGTGTTTTAAACTTCAGACCAAACTGAGACAGCTGAGCCCCCATCACAGTGTAAAAGAGTTGGAGTTTTTTCAGCCTCTATTTGTCTACATTTGGTCAGACTGTCCCATCAGAGCAGCCGAACCAGCAGTCAGCAGCTCCTGTCTGCAGTGGACCCGTGGACGGACAGACAGCCGTCTCTGGATCACTGCGAGACTGAAGGAAACTCAGAAACAGCAGGATTCTCAGGCAGGTTCTGCAGCCGCTTTCTTCTCTGGCGTCTCAGCTGGTTTCTGGAGGTTTATTCTGGACGGACGTCAGAGACGACGACCTGTTTCATGTCTGTGTGTGCAGATTTCTGAGTTATGACTCTGAGAAGGAGTAACTGAAAGGTCATGCCAGTGGTTTTACATGTTTGAGTCAAATAACTACTGTCTGTTTACACCTTCCGTTTGTCATTTTCCACCGCATGCGGCCATATTTGAGCTTGTGCAGAATTGGTTTTTCAAAGCGAAATGTTCAGCTGATACACACACCTTCATATTCAGCGCTTCGTCCAGCGAAACACACGTCTGCGTTTATAATTCGTGCAGTTCCATGTCGCCTATCTTTCTTTTTCTGGTTCCAGTCTCGTTCGTTAGACTGCAAGTCTCACGTTTGTCCCCAGTATCTCCCAGATCCAGTATTACAGACTCACAGAACCTGAGCGGGCCTACATATGATCTCTAAAAACATTGTAACTGAATTTATTAGGAGCAAATAAGACGGTGTCGTCCCTCATTCGTCCAGGAGTGTTCTATCGTAGAAAAGGTTTCAGTCGTGGTCGTCTGGACGCTGTTTTCAGAATCAAGACGTTTCGGCTCCCATCCGGAAGTCATTCTCAATTGTGGAAAAAATGGAACAGGAACTAGAAATTTAAGCTACTCTGTGTTGCTTAAGCCCCGCCCTCAGGAAGGAGTCTACCTGAGTATCTGTTGATTAGCTAGTTTCACCTGAAACTGACCTTCTTTGTTTCCATGATGGCCCAGTAATCAGTAATCAGGCCTGTTGTTTTCTGGCAAAAACCGGCTCAGAGGGTAAGAAGAAAGAGGAAAGGCATGTCCAGAGTGCTCTCTCAGCCTGTGGTTATCCTACTTGGGCTCTCAACAAAGTTAAAAGAGCCAAAAAACAGGACAAAAGTGTAACAGAACCAAGAAGGAACGGTGTCTCCATCCCTTATGTATCTGGACTGTCTGAAAAACTACAAAGGATCTTTAGACAGCACGATGTTCCTGTCTTCTTTAAACCAGGCAACACTTTAAGACAGAAACTCGTTCACCCTGAGGACAAGATGCCCACACAGAAACAGAGCGATGTAGTTTACTCCATTCAGTGCAGCGAGGAAAACTGCAAAGAACGGTACATAGGCGAGACCAAACAGCCGCTTCACAGAAGACTTCATCAGCACAGACGACACGCTAACTCGGGATCGCAGAGCGCCGTGCGTTTGCATCTAAAAGCTACAAACCGCACGTTTGAAGATGGCGAGGCGAAGAGTCTAAGTAGAGAGAAGAGTTGGTTTGAAAGAGGAGTCAAAGAAGCCATTTTTGTGAAAAAGAAAACCCCTCTTGAACAGAAATGGTGGTCTGAGATTCAACCTGCCCAAAGTTTACCACAGTGTGTTAACACCGTGGTCAAGCCAATCACATGCTAATCAGGTACTGAACAGTGATGAGGGAGGTGCAGCCAGAAAACAACAGGCCTGATTACTGATTACTGGGCCATCATGGAAACTATTAGGTCAGTTTCAGGTGAAACTAGCTAATCAACAGATACTCAGGTAGACTCCTCCTGAGGGCGGGCTTATGTAACACAGAGTAGCTTAAATTTCTGGGTTCTCAGACCATTTTCACAATTGAGAACGACTTCCGGATGGGAGCCGAAACGTCTCGATTCTGAAAACAGCGTCCAGACGACTACGACTGAAACCTTTTCTACGATTATGAGCAAATCATAATAACCCCATGTTAAAGCAGCCGTGACACACACGACTACAGTGATAATATGTTGGTCGGTGTTGTTATATCGTAGGCGTTCCTCCCGTTCACTCCTGAGGTTTAGTTTTCCAGTTTTGTTGAAGTCCTGATGGCGGCACAACAGTCTGCCGTAGGTCTCCACTCTCCGATCTCAGATGTCGGCGCGTCCGTGAACGCACCACTATTTCAGAGCAGTCTCTGAGGTCTGAGCTGGAAGTGCGAGTCGCGCTGAACGACTCGATGTGAGTTTCATGTCTGAGAGTTCAGGTCTGACGGAGTTAGGACTCTGAGGAGGACTACCTCAAATCCATTACACCTCCCCTCTTTAAAACCAAACCAACCAGTCAGCGCTGGACTCCAGCGGTGTAAACCTGCTCCGTCTGATCTCTAATCCGTCCTAATGTTTACCCAGAGAGCTGAGAGCGGTAACG
>CM050861.1:29134138-29179138 GCA_027580175.1 Siniperca scherzeri | reverse complement strand
GAGAGAGGAGAGAAACGAGAAAGCACAGAACTACGGGAGAGAGAAGATGTCGAGTTAGTAACATGCAGTAATGGGATAAAATGCATACAGACGGAGAGGGAGAGGAGGAGAGGAAAGAGGTGCATCATGGGAAGTCTCCCGGCAGTCTAGGCCTATAGCAGCATAACTAAGGGATGGTTCAGGACTCACCTGAGCCAGCCCTAACTATAAGCTTTATCACAGAGCTTTGTAGGTGATGAGAAGGAATGTATGTATGTATGTATATGTATATACAGTGGCGTGAAAAAGTGTTTGCCCCCTTCCAGTGCAGTTTGTTGAGTAAAATGTGGCGGTCAATACTATCAAAAGCTTTAGAAAGATCCACAAACTGTGCTGTTTCTTGTCCAGTGAATGTATGATATCTCTTAGTACAACTGTAGTGACAGAAAATTGTACCAAGTGTTGAACGTATGAATGATGTGTTCAGGAAGTCAGTTCGGAGCAGTTTGTTTTTAATCAGCTGTGTTGGTGTTGTTGCTCCTTCCAGGCTGCAAAAGGCTCAGGAGGAGCAGCGCTGCGTTCAGGTGGAGAAGGTGAAGGTGGAGGAGCAGCTGAGGAGCGAGATTAACTCGGCCAAGGAGGAAGCTCAGCGGCTCCGAGAGCTTCGAGAGGGAACCGAGAACAAGAGGAGCCGGCAGAAATACGCCGAGGAGGAGCTGGATCAGGTAGACCACTCCACCATCGGGGTCCAGGTCATCGGACAGCGTGGCTACTGGACACAATCAGATTTTCATTCACTAATAAATGTTTGGGCAGGGTGTAACTGATTTAGAAGCTCAACAATTCAAGTTTTGAGTCTCTGCAGCACTAATTTCCTGTCAACCTGCCACAGGTGACCACTAAATGATGAGCAGTAGAATTTGTCTGTAAGTTATGGAAGATATCGCAGCTCAAACTGCTCGACTCGGCCCAGAAGGGGAAAGTCAAAAATCTTTTCGGAAGTTTGTTTCTTTTTCCAGATGTTTGTGAATCTCACCGTGACGAGCATTACGAGGGTCACGTGACAGACAGAGGCAGCAGAAGCCTTCGATACTTTTACTTTTTGGTAGCAAACCAGATTCTGATTGATCAGATCAATCAGAATCAACGGAGAAACAGACAACATAACTACTAAAACTCTTTACGTTTCACAAGAAGAGCAGATTGGAGAGCCACGCAGGGCTAAAACTGAGCTCACGGGTTCATTAACTGTAACGGGGAAATTATTTTCTGGAATCAAGACGTTTTCTTCAGCCAACAAAAGACTTTGAAATGTTTTATTAACTGACATTCAATCATCATAATGTTCTGCCATCACCTCTGTTACTATCCGAAAAAGGAAAAGTTTAGGTTGTGTGTGTGTGTGTGTATTGTAGGTACGTATGGCGCTGAAGAAGGCGGAGAGGGAGCTGGAGTTGCGGGCTCACTGGGCGCCACCGGAGGCTCTGCAGAAGTGGCTGCAGCTGACGCACGAGATCGAAGTTCAGTACTACAACATCAAGAAACAAAGCGCAGAGAGGCAGCTGCTGCAGGCCAGAGAGGGGGTGAGGACAACAACACACACACACACACACACACTGATGATGATGATGATGATGATGATGATGACGTCGGTGGTGGTGTTTCAGGCGGAGAAGATCAAGAAGAAGAGGAGTTCTCTGTTCGGGACGTTTCATGTGGCTCACAGCTCCTCACTGGACGACGTCGACCACAAGATCCTCTCCGCCAAGTGAGTGACCTTTGCAGCTTCTCATTTCTACCCGGCAACAGTTGATGTTGTCGGCTGAAATGACGACTGTCAGTGGCAGATTTGATCCAGAGATACGTACACGTAGACACCACATCCGGCTTGTAAGACGCGCCTGAGGCGGCCGCCATCTTGTAGCGCCGGTTCAAATAGGTGAAAATCTTTTGTGATGCTGTTGGATGTTCTAATGAAAGAAATGCCAAAACCAAGCAACAAGGATTAATATTTCACCGATGAGACGTTACTTTACAATATTTTACCGTTACTAACGTGTTGAATTTGATATATCACAATACGTAAACCTTCTTTTAAGCTAACATAAAATTAAGTGACTGTCCTGATGGTAAATTAAGCAAATTTATGTCAGGCATAGAAATTAAAAAAGTGTAAATGTTTTATTAAATAGCTACAGAAGCCCTGAGAGGAAAGTGAGAAAACTAAAATACATTTCCAGCCAAAAGAAAGACGTGACAGTAATGTTACATAACTCGCTAACACACAATATATGTGCGTTGTGTTTAGAGTGCATGGAGAAATTTAAAACTCGCCTGGAAGAAAACGTGAATGCTTTTAGTCCTGTTCAGAACAGGTGGTGCACGTCAGCCTCTTGTGGCCGAAATATGTATTACAACAACAACGAACACTGACGCGATCCTGACCAAAGAAATCTTTTTCACCTGTTTTCACAGATGAACTGAGAAAGATTATCCTGTTCTTAAGTCATAAAGCGAGAGAGAAAACTATTCAGATCAGACTTAGAAAATGGATCCCCAGATTATTTGTTTTCTCTCACTTGCCTCTCAGGGCTTCCGTAGATATCAGTCCTAAATTATCTACTTTAAAGTGTTTGTTTCATGGCACCAACGTGATATACAGTATTATGCGCCTGAATTGTAGCTACAAAAGTATAATAACTGTTACACTGCACAACCCTGCTGATACACTCTGTATATAACTTTATAAGTTAAATAAGCAAAAATCCAATTTCACTATAATTAAAAAGAGAATTGTGAAGTCTTTATTGTCATTATACTGTATAATACGATGAAATGCAGCTGTAGCTCCCGCCACGCTACACACAGAACATGTATAAATGTTTTAAATTAGAATAAAGAATATAAAAGCAGCAGTGAAGGTTTCACAGCGCCCCCCCCCTCTCAGACAGGCCCTGGCCGAGGTGACGGCGGCCCTGCGGGAGAAGCTCCACCGCTGGCAGCAGATCGAGTCTCTGACGGGTTTCTGCGTGGTCAATAACCCGGGTCTGGGAGCGCTGGCTGTCGCCCTCAACCTGGACCCGTCCTTCCTCGGCCTGCGACCTCCGCCCCCGCAGCACCTCCTCCTCTCCGATGACCTCGACGACATGGACGAGGACATCCTGTCTCCTGGGACGATGCAGTGTAAGTCTGACTCACTGAGACGTTTGGTTGCACAGCTTTAATCTCAGTCTGCTGATATTTTACATTTTTCCTCCGTCGTCGTCCAGAAACTGTTAAAACTCATCAGCGAGCCGCTCTGCTGCGCCTCCATCACCACGAACACACACACTGTAGTTTATTCTGCCTCCGCCCCACACACACCGTCCTGCCGCCCCAAACGCTCGCTACAGCACCACACGTGGATTCATCCGCCGCTGGAAATAGTCCCCGACAGACGCTCCGTTTCCTCCTGTTGGTCTGATCGAAACTACAGCGAGCAGCTGTTTGAGCCTTTTTAAGTTTCTGGACGGCGATGGAGCTCCGCGGCTCAGAGGAAGAAGATACGTTCGCTGCTGGTTTGAGTCTGAACGTGAGATTTGAAGTCCTCAAGGTGCATGCTTGTAAAAACGTTTACTGTAGAGACTCGGTCGGACATTAAATACGTCGCTGTGGAACTGTCCTGTGAATCCCCTGAATGCACCACTCATCCCGTCAGGTTCCTTACAGAGGCTCAGAAGGGACAAACTTACGTGATTCTCAGTCAACATTCCCGTCAGAAAAAATAACGAGACACGTTTACCTGCCCTCAGCTCACCTGTGGTCCGTTCATTGTCTCCATCCCCTCCTCTGATTGGTCCTCTTTTCTTCGCATCTCTTTCTCGATTGGCTCCCTCCAGACGCAGCATGGCAGATGGACCGGCGAGTGAGTGACCTCTGGCCCCTGAGTGGCATCGCAGACACCCAGTCACCGTGGAAACACTCGGGTTGGCCCCTCCCTCCTTCAGCCTCCCCCTCTCCGATTGGTTCATACCTCTGTAAAACAAACAGCATTAACTGATCGATGGAGCACCTCGGTCAGGGTTCCCACTGGCCGTCCAAAAACTGTAATCTTTTGATTTTAAATCTTTTAAATCAAGCACACCGGCACTTAAAATCCTGAGAACTGTGAATTAAAAAAATACTACATCTTAAAAAAATATTAACACGTTATAATATCAATATGATAATAATATTGCGAGACCCCGTGAAAATATAATATATAATTGCTAGAATTCAATAGCGTGTGCTACTTTTAAATTAAATTAAAATCGACATCCAATGAATAATTTAAGCACCAAATGTATTTAAAATGAACTAGTTATTTTGTAAGATTATTTTTAGATGTGGTGCTATTTTAATGTAATATACATTTAAAATTGTGATACTAATTTATTCATTAAAATGATTTCATTTAGTTGTGATTTTTATCCTAAAATCGGACGTTTTACTAAGTTTTGTTTGTTTGTGTGGGCTCAACTCTCGCATAGGAAAACAAATATAACGATTTGAATTTTTTGATAAATTCAATATCTAAAAAAAAACAAACAGTTTAGTTTTCAAATAATTATACCAATTTTTTTGACAAGTTCCCAAAAGCAAAAATGTGATTCCTTGAATAAGACCCAGCCACCTGTTGGTAAATGAACAGAGCGTTACACTTTGAAACAGAGGTATAAATCAACCAGAAGGCGGCGTTCACAGGAACATCTGAGTCAAAGTGCACAAAACATCCGTGTGTTTGAGCCTCTGTGAAAATATCACAACGTATTTCAAGAGAGCGAAATTTGATGTAAAATTACAGCAAATCAGAACAGCGTGCATTAACGTTAGCTTGTTAGCTACAGTTTTTCCTGACGTAGCAATTTAGCTAACGTACCTTTGCTTAAAAGCCTAGATTAGATGTTTGGGGGGGGGATGAACGAATTGACACAGATTCATCCCGCATCCCCTTTCTCACAAGCAAATGTTAGCATACATTTCTCCACGCAACGCTAACAGCTGTTAGCTGGCAGTGTTACACAAAAGATCGTTTAGCTTGTTATCAAGCTAACGTAGCTGCTGACAAGGCAAGCAGTGCTATGAGCACGTTTGGACTGTTGAGCTGCAGTCAGATTCTTACATTTTATTCCTCAAATAGTCAGTTTTAAATAAACTGGCGTGATGTATTTCTGTGTTAAATTAGTATTTTATGTATAAATATTAGTTAAAGTGGCGTTTGTCCATACTGAGAAGTGCTTCAACGTTTCTGTGGGCAACACCAGTCCTTCCAAAAGCATTTAAACTAATTTAATGGAATAATTAATACATTTTGGCAAACATGCTTATTCTCTTTTATGGACGTGGTTAGCCTAGCTTAGCATAAAGACTAAAAGCAGGAGAGAATACACCTCTAAAGCTCACTGATGAACTATTATCTTGTTTATTTACGCTGCACACAAACAGGCGTTACATGCTGGAACTACTTCTTGACAAACAATAGTTTATCCATCCGCCCGGTACTTCTGCACAGTGTCTGGTTTGGGACTACCGTGCCTGTACAGAGACCGAAACCACACAACCTCGCTGCACCGACTGTTGTTCAACAAGAAGTAGTTCCAGCACGTAACGCCCCCTAAAACTGTGTGTTTTTTTTTACATTTCTGTTTGTGTGCAGCGTAAATAAACAAGATAATAGTTCATCAGTGAGCTTTAGAGGTGTATTCTCTCCTGCTTTTAGTCTTTATGCTAAGCTAGGCTAACCACGTCCATAAAAGAGAATAAGCATGTTTGCCAAAAAGTATTAATTATTCCATTAAATTAGTTTAAATGCTTTTGGAAGGACTGGTGTTGCCCACAGAAACGTTGAAGCACTTCTCAGTATGGACAAACGCCACTTTAACTAATATTTATACATAAAATACTAATTTAACACAGAAATACATCACGGCCAGTTTATTTAAAACTGACTATTTGAGGAATAAAATGTAAGAATCTGACTGCAGCTCAACAGTCCAAACGTGCTCATAGCACTGCTTGCCTTGTCAGCAGCTACGTTAGCTTGTTATCAAGCTAACGTAGCTGCTGACAAGGCAAGCAGTGCTATGAGCACGTTTGGACTGTTGAGCTGCAGTCAGATTCTTACATTTTATTCCCTCAAATAGTCAGTTTTTAAATAAACTGGCCGTGATGTATTTCTGTGTTAAATTAGTATTTTATGTATAAATATTAGTTAAAGTGGCGTTTGTCCATACTGAGAAGTGCGTCAACGTTTCTGTGGGCAACACCAGTCCTTCCAAAAGCATTTAAACTAATTTAATGGAATAATTAATACATTTTGGCAAACATGCTTATTCTCTTTTATGGACGTGGTTAGCCTAGCTTAGCATAAAGACTAAAAGCAGGAGAGAATACACCTCTAAAGCTCACTGATGAACTATTATCTTGTTTATTTACGCTGCACACAAACAGAAATGTAAAAAAAAACACAGTTTTAGAGGGCGTTACGTGCTGGAACTACTTCTTGTTGAACAACAGTCGGTGCAGCGAGGTTGTGTGGTTTCGGTCTCTGTACAGGCACGGTAGTCCCAAACCAGACACTGTGCAGAAGTACCGGGCGGATGGATAAACTATTGTTTGTCAAGAAGTAGTTCCAGCATGTAACACCTCTGTTTGTGTGCAGCATAAATAAACAAGATAATAGTTCATCAGTGAGCTTTAGAGGTGTATTCTCTCCTGCTTTTAGTCTTTATGCTAAGCTAGGCTAACCACGTCCATAAAAGAGAATAAGCATGTTTGCCAAAATGTATTAATTATTCCATTAATTTAGTTTAAATGCTTTTGGAAGGACTGGTGTTGCCCACAGAAACGTTGAAGCACTTCTCAGTATGGACAAACGCCACTTTAACTAATATTTATACATAAAATACTAATTTAACACAGAAATACATCACGGCCAGTTTATTTAAAAACTGACTGTTTGAGGGAATAAAATGAAAGAATCTGACTGCAGCTCAACAGTCCAAACGTGCTCATAGCACTGCTTGCCTTGTCAGCAGCTACGTTAGCTTGATAACAAGCTAAACGATCTTTTGTGTAACACTGCCAGCTAACAGCTGTTAGCGTTGCGTGGACTTTGCGTAACCACAAACTGGCTTTTACTTTTCCGTTTGTGTAACTTCGTTAATTAGCGAGGTGTTGGGAGTGCCAGGCTGGTTGTTCCTCCCTGCTCCCAGTCTTAATGCTAAGCTAGTCATCTCAGAAAGAAGAAGCATAATTCCCAAAATGTTGAACTATTCCCTCGGTTGTTTAACGTTTGATGGAGTTGCAGGGAAACTTCATCCAACTGCTGAACATGACAGACAGCAGGTGTCCATGTGAACGCCTCCTCACCTGTGCAGCTTCACCCTCCTCCTCCTCCTCCTCCTCCTCCACCTTCTTCCCTCCGTCTGGTCAAACCAGACAGAGCTGAAGACCTGGAAAACTCAACACTATTTTAACAACAGTTTACCTGCTTCCCCCTCCTCTTTCCACTAACATCCACGTACAGGTCTGCAGCAGTTAGAAGGACAAAGTAAATGGTTGTAATTAATCAGCTCTGGCACGTGTCAATGCAAACTGTTGAGTGTTTTGATTCCAAAACACCACAGATCCATTTCGAAAGCAAAAAAAACCAAACAAACTTATTTTTAAGGTAATTACTGTTGATTGGAAAACTGCATTTCATAAACATTCGGTCGTTGCATCTTTAAAATTGCGGCCGTCTCGTTTTGGAATCGCATTCATTTGCAGTCAGACACTCCGAGATCTGAACAAAACGCTTTTCGGTCACTGCTGTTTGGATTAAAACAAGCTTTTCAGAGGGGAATTTAAACTTCTGAAAGATCTGACATGAAGTGTAGTGAGCTAGCATAATGAAACTACAGCAGCGCATCACAGTTTGACTTTAACAGTTGGGATTAGATTTTGGATGTTGATGATTTAATAAGTTCCAACATTAATTACACTTTTTTTTTATCCGTTTATTTCGGCCTGTTAACAGCATCAGCCAACAAACGACGAGGATGCGGCTTGAGTCTGGACATCTGACAGTTACTTTGTAAAAACCTTGTGCGACACGGACATATGAGGGAAATACTATTTCTATAAAACATGGAATTTGGGCTGCCGGCACTGACACGAACCGTGTTTCGCTGCAGGCAAAGGAGGGAAACGGTAACCTTTGAAAACCTTAAAGTCTCTGTGGTGCAAACTGAGATTCCTCTCTGAAGCTCTGAGAAAAAGGAAAATGCACATTTTGTTCTCAAGGTGTGGCAGCTAGAATGGCACTTTCTCCTCTCGAGCACATGCTGCTTTACGAAGCTGCTGTCCTTCGCACTTGTAAACCCTTTCAGTTTGTGACTCTGAACTTCCTGTTTTCAAAGTAAAACTCAGTCTAACTCTTCCTCCTCCCTCCCATGCAGCTCAGAGTCTGATGCCCCTGCGACAGAGGATGGGAGACCCCGCTCTGACATTCAGCTCTCAGAGGTTGGTTGAAGGGCGTGGCCTGTTCACATCGTCCCGCCCTCCCAGCGGCCACGCTCGACAGAATCGCAGCAGCTCCATCGGCCAGCTGGAGTTCCTCCCATGCCCCCTCTCTCCTCCTCCCTGTCTCACCCCTCTCTCGGCCCCACCTCTCCTCCTCCCCCCAACTCCTCCTCCTCCTCTTCCTCCGCCGAAGGCACCGCTCAGTTTTCTGCTCTGCTCTTTCGTGCTTCTTGCTTCCACTCTGTGGAGGCAGCATCCAGCCTCCCGCCTGCAGGGGGCGCTGCGACGAGCCAGAGGCAGCGCTGTCGCTCTGGCAGCTTCGGGTATCTTCCGCCGCACGGCCGTTTTCCAGAGACACTGACGTACTAACGAGACAGAAACATTCGTACGCGTAGATTTGATCTGAACCCGTTTGTACGAAGAGATTCAGAACTTGTAAGACTGATTACGAGTGGTCAGGATTTCCGAGTAGCCGCGTGGCAACGTGTCCGGTTACAGTTGCAGTATTTTATCTTAACATCACGCACTGTTTCCCATTACAGTGTGTTTTCTAACTCTACTAACACCTTTTGTTGTTTATCATGTTGTGGTAAAACAAGTTTAAGTACTCAACGGTTTTTTTCAGCTCTGCTGCCAGTTCGTCTCAGTGGTCGACCGCAGTACTGCGACTGAAAAAAAGGACGCTTAATTTTAGGGGTTCGTAATTAGCGTGCAAAACTACAACTCCCATGAAGTGTTTGAATCGTGTGTTTACAAAACTGCAGCCTGCCTTTACTCGACAAAAAAAAAAGTAATTTAATCCGACAAATCGCTTTATTCAAATTGAGGGTTTTGTTCGCAGGTTTTATTAGCGTGATGACGTCATAAAATCTCGATAGAAGCTTCAACATGTCGGTAAAGCCCCAAGCACAATAAGTGACCGAGCTGCAAACATGAATAATGTCCACAGGCTCCAACACAGAAGGGCTCTCTTCTGATTGGTCAGCATGCAGGTACGGGAGTACCTGTACGAGTCCGAACGGGCCAAGTCAGGTTGGGTCGAGCATACAGGTCCGTGGTTCCGTCAGTCAGCACCCGCACTGCTGGTGAGGAAGTTAGGGACACCGAGAGCCCGTTGGCTCAGACTGGAACCAGTGTAGACCCGGAACCTGCCGAACCCCTGTTCATAGCACGTCTGTGTTTTTAAATCACACAACAGCAGCATGTTAGCGATGTTAGCTTCTTCTGCTGTCATTACTCTGTCTCTGTCTCTCTTAGGGACGTCATGAACCGCTCAGACTCGGACTCCGCCCTCCCTCCCTCTCCCGACGAATCGCGAGGCCTGTACGGCTCCAAGCCCTTCCTCGTCTCATCCAGGCTCCACCCCCTGCAGGGTCAGGGCTCCGGGGTCGGTGGAGGAGGAGGCCTGGAGAAGAGCTCCAGCCTCGGGGAGCTGAGGGGCAGCGCCGCGGCCACGCTCGCCCCCTCCTGCTCCACCCGCTCCCTCTGCGTCCCGCCCGTCTTCTCGTACTCCGCCTCGTCAGGCTGCGGCCGGGGGCCGGGCCTCCAGCTCCCGGCCAGGAGGAGCCCCGCGGACGAGGACGGAGGCGAGGAGAGCGAGTCGTCCAGCGGTCGCAGGAGAAACGCTTTTAACAAGATCTTTAAGAAGAAGCAGGGACGTCACTGAAGCGCCAGAATGACTCTGCCTCTGATCTCAAAACCTGCTTCTACCTGCCACCGACTCACGACGAGACCTTCATCTTCATCGCGACGAACGAACCGAACCGTCGCTCACAGGGAACTTCTGTTTTTAACGCTTCGCTCGTCCTTTATTCACGGATTCTGTCTGATCTTTGCTGTTAAACTGAGATCAGATTTGGACTCACTGACGCAAAAAGACTCAGGACACAAAGCGACCACAAGGACTTCTTCATCCTCTTTCTTTTTCATCTTCCAGCTGGACGCAGGTTCGGAGAAGAAATGTAAAACATGTACTATAAATAATCGCCTGCTGGATTCAGCATCTTTAAATTTGACTCTTGTCCAACAGTCTCGGCGTGTAGTGCTAAAATCATTTATGTCCATTAGAGAAATAAAGGGGGTTGTAGAAGCCGCAGACTGTCACAGGTTTGATTCTGAAATACCGCTCAACAAGACACAGAGAAGCTACTCTCATTGGAAGGTGGTTAGCGTTAGCTAACCAAACAAAGACTCTCCGGCCTCGTGCGATGACGCGCTGCCAAAAGTTCGTCCAATGAGTGAGCGACCGCTGAGACAAACAAAATACACAGAGACAACTTTCCCGCTCTGGTTCAGACCAAAGACAAGCAGCTAGGAGCGGATCACAGAGCGCTGTCTGTAACGACGCAGTCGCACTCTCCGATGTCCAGCCAATCGAAGAGAGGCGCCGGGACTGACCTCTCATTCGGGAAATAAATCGAGCAGCAGTAGAAGAAGAGACGCCGACTGTGACGGCGGTTCACGGTTTCGTATGTTTACAGTGTATCTAGAGTTTTATGCTGCAGCTTCAGGTGGTATTCGCACCAAATCGGGCGTTGCGGTGAAAACGGCGGTCCTCCCGGTCGTGTGAATGAGCGTCGTGCGCTTAGGCAGCGGCGGCGGGGCTGAAACGAGTCCTCCGGCAACTCCGTTACTAAAAATCTTAGTTTTAGTTTAATCCATGTTTCGCACAGACGATTGTTACTGTCGCTCGACGCGCTGACGCCGTGTGATCAGAGACGTTCAGATAGCGAGGGGCGCGGGAGGCAGCAGGCGTCCATGAAAACTCGTAACTCGTAACCAGCCGACCACGACGGCTCGACGCCTCTGCTTCAGCGTGAAGGCCGGCGGAGGCGGCTCGTTATGACCCGGAGTTATTAACCACAGAAAGTAAAATGCTGCAGTCCGTGTGTGAAGGCCTGAGCTTCATTCACGTTAATACTATTATGATGTCACAGTTCGTTACTGAGCTGTGGCCCGGCCGAAGCTTAGTATATAAACCTTTTTAAAGCATTTCAGAACACGTTTTCTTTAAACCCCAGAATGTAACGCGACACTATAATATCTCTGTGTTCAATTTAAGCAATAAAAATGTAGATTTTTCTAAAAAGGAAGCAGTCAGTTGTTCACTTTAAGAGACCTGTCTTAAAATGTCTTTTGCATATTTACTATTTCTTATCCGATCAATCGATGGAATAATCGGTCGCTGCAGGCCTCTTACCGACTCCCACAGCGCCGCACAACCCTGCGCTGACCGCTATTCGCTGCCCGTCCTGAGGGCTGATGCTGCGTTCGGGTCACATCGGAGCGATAGTTATTACCAGTTTCCGACTTGTAAATTGTGTTTACGTCGACATTTCTGAAAGCTTTTTGACTTATGTACCTTTTGATGCTAAATAATAAACACGTGCACGAACACCTCACGGCAGGATACAGGGATTATGGCGCCACATGAACAGAAGTTTTAAACAGTCGCGCAGTAAGTGTTTGCGCTGACGACGACCGTGTGAATTGCAGTGGATTGTGGGATGCCGCAGGTCTCCGAGCCTTGGAAACCTTACGACGGATCCGGTCTGGAGTCGGGCTGCCCGTTAACGCGTGGCAGATGCATGATGGGAACTCACATGGTCCTCTGTAAATGCCTTTTCAGTTTCACGTGTTTGCATCAGAGTTTCCGTACAAGCAGACGACGGTCGGATTCAACACTTTTATCAGAGACTTTCTTATTTAAAATCATCATTTTGTCACTTTTAGACTGATAATCAATTTATCCTTCTCTGTTTGCAGCTTCTCCAGCGTGACGCCGCTTTTATCTCTTTTATATGATTGTAAACTGAACATCTTCGGGGTTTTGGACAAAACATTTTGAAGAAGCAACTTCTGGCTGTCGGAAATCGACTAATCAGAAGATCAATAATCAATAATGATGAATCATTAGTTCAGTTTTAGATGACATCTGACGTTTGGCTAAAAAAGTAAGATTTTGTTGTTAAACTCAGGTATTTGATGTTCGTATGGAAAGATTTCCAGAGACACTCGGACACGTGATGTTCACACAACTCACCAAAACGAGCCGCGTCCTCGACGAAGACGGCGCTCTGCCGTCCGCCATCGTCCTGCCGGAGCCGGAGGTCGGCTCCTTTAACGCCTTCTCACTGTTTGATGTTCACCTGCACAGGAAATAAAGATTTTACTCGGAGATGGAGAAATAAAAATAATGTCAGCAAAGTTTGGATTCACTGAGACGCACACACACACACACACACACACACATACACACACACACACACACTACACACACACACGCACACTGCACACAGTGACACACACACGCAGTAATAAATCAGCTGATGTGTGTTTTGTCTGCGGCAGGATGTTCAGCAGGATGTGAAGTTCAGATCAAGTTAACTTTATTTACTCTGAACAAAGACGAATGTCACGACGTGTTTATTTAAAGAGAGCAGCTGCAGTGCGAGGACTTCGTTACCCAGAAATCCCGTCACGTGATGCCAACAAACTAAACATTGTCGTACCAGGAAGAAGAAACACGAGGACATTATTCAACATCTGGGTTTATTTAAATATCTACAGTCAGAAACTGTTGCAGATTATTGTATTTTCTGTCGAAGCACCACGTTAATCTCTGTTCTTCTTCACTGTCGGTTTTTAAATGGCAGCTGTGTGGAGAAGCTGTCGCTCTCTGAGGCGGCGGCTTCGTCTCCACGTCACGTCACATTTCCACATCTGGCCAGATATCAACCAAACAAACCGAAGGGGAGTAACGACGTCGCCTGTGCTCTCGGATGACGTAATTCCTGCTTCTGATTAAATAAATCGTGCGCTCGAAAAGCTTAATTTGTGCATTTGAAGTCTTGCTCTTGGTTTAAAGGTCCGGCGTGGAGCGTTTAGCGCCCTCTAGCGGTGAAACTGCAGTTTGCAGCCATGTGAACGCCGCTCGCCTCGCCCTCCCCTTCCAGGCGTGCAGGAGAAACTACGGTGGCTGCGAACGGCCCAATCTGGAGCCGGTGTCTGGTTTGTCCGTTCCGGGCTCCTGTAGAAACATGGCGGCGCAACATGGCGGCCTCCGTGGAAGGGGCCCCGCTCCCTCTGCAGATATAAAGGCTGATTCTAAGGTAACGAAAACACGGCGGCTCTTATTTTCAGGCGATTAAACGCTGATGAAAACACACTTATAGATATTATATTCCTGCCGACAGCTGCTCCTGAACGCTCCACGCTGCAGCTTTAACACATCGTGCTCTTTAATTTAATATTTGTGGTCTTGAATTACTAATTACTCTCAAATGACTCGATCCATGCTTTGAACGATCTCAAATGATTTAAATTGGCCAACTTTTCTGCTTCAGCCAAATTTAAGAATTCTCTTTGTGATATTTCAGCTTTTTTTTTTCCCGCAACTTCAGTCGTTTCAACTCACACGCACACTTTGAAAAAGCAAAGCAGGTGGATGGAAACAAACCGAACACCGAAAGGACAGGAAGCGTCGGCTGAACTCAGAGAACCGGAGTTGCACAACAGATAAGTGTCACCGCCGTTTTTCTGTCCTCAAAGAAACGCTCCAGGTGTCAGTTTACGTCACACAGGTGAGTTACAGACAGGTGAAAACCTCAAAACTCAACGTTTTTAGTTCCTTTTCAACACCAGACTTTCATCTTTACCTTCTGCCGTCAGTCTGAATATATTTTTATCTGCAGCTGATTTTTTTTAAGTGAAACAACAGCTGCAGATAAAAGACGAAAACTCTGCTCAGTCTGAGCGATTTAACATTGACAGAACTCAGCGTCTCACTGTTGAAGCTATGGAGGATGTTTTTAGTCATAATTCAAATAGTAAATTAAAATATATGAAATTCAAAAAGATTATTATTTTATTACACTACTAGGAATATCAGGCCGTAATTAAACTGAAAAACAAAAAGGAAATTGATCATTTGAAAACATAAAGTGAAATTTTAAATGCAAAAGCTTAAATTGTAAAGATGAAATTGGGAAATGGAAAAACATATTTGCATTTTTTTGCGTTTGAACTTCATCATTTGAAGCTTCCCGTTAGGTGTCTGTCTCCAGCGACGCCTTGAAGTGTGCGAATCGCCATCAGGCTGAATTCAAATGTCCGGACTTCCTCCCGTCCAGCCAATGAGGACGAGCGCGGACTCACGCCGCTCTGCCAAACCTCAGCAGGCAGCGCCCCCTGCTGTCCATACGGAGCCGTTTCACCCCCCCAAAAAATTTCAAATGATAAAGTTCAAATGCAAAAAAAGATGAATTTAGTTCTTTCCATTTCGAGTTTCATATTTGATGTTTCTCTTATTTCCATTTCCATCGTTACAGTTCAAGCTTTTACATTTTAAATCTCCTTTTGCTTTTTCAGTTTAATTACGGCCTGATTATTCCTAGTAGAGTAATAAAATAATTAATAATTAATCCTTAATTGCCTATTTGGCCTTTCAGTTTGAATTACGACCGGCAACATCCTCCATACGACTCTGACAATACTGACTGCAGGCGGTGCATTCACTGACCCGTCGGCTGCTCGGGAAATCTGCCAGAAAAGGGGGCCGACGTCTGGCCACCAGGCGGCAGCACAGAGCCGAGCCACATTTAGGGCTTCGTGTCTCTTAAGGGTCAAATTCAGCTGTTGTACCCTTTGAAAGCACTGATAATGTGACCAGTCCACCTTAATCTGACCGTGAAAACTTTTCCTGCTGAAGCAAAAACGTCCCTTTTCAAACAGACGCTGCTCGGAACATTTGGTTCAGTTTGATTAAAAAACTCGACAGGTCTGAGCTCAGGCTCACATCAGAATGCAGGAAGCCCAGAGACAGTTTGTCGAGTCACAGGTCCAAGTGTTGGACTCTGAGTTGGTCTTAAACAAGTCGGTATCGCCAAACTTAGTGCAGTTTAAAATAAAGAAATAAATAAAGGCAGTTATTTATTCCTGACTTTCAAATAAACTCTGTGACATTTGAAACCAAGCTGATGGTTTCTCACGTCCTGCCTCGTGTTTTTGTTGTTGACCTCGGCTGGATGATAATCTGAGGGATGACAACGAGCTGATTTTAATCTTTGGACACCGAGTCAAACGGTTCAAGTCCAAGTGGAGCAGTGAGTCGCGGCGGTCGAGTTGCTTTCTTGATTTTGTCGACTAAAATCTAAAGTCCTCCGTGTGACTCCACGGCTCGGTTAAAAACAAGTTACTGACAGAAGCTGTGAAGTTGCGTAACTCCTTTCTGGTCGCATTCATTTCTCCTTATAAGGTTCCCTCCTTCCTAACGCAGCGCTTCTTCCTGTCGGCGCGACTCCTCCCCCTCTAACCACGTCCTGTGTTGCTCACAGGACGAAACCGCCAGCACCGATTGGCCAGAAGATAAGGTGAGACACACCTGAAAGGAGAAAAGCATTTCGTCATTTTGATATTAACAGAGACATTACGCCTCGTTTTGTTTGTCTGTTTATTGTTTCGCAGCCCCGAATGCTGCCTGCAAGAGGAAACGAAAGCCCTCCATTCAAAACCTCATTCAGAAATCTCTCGTTTTTGCGGCAGGGTGTTCCTCCGTGCTCCCACCCTCAAATTCACCAGAATTGTTTTCTGTCCTGATGCAACCGGTATTTAGCTGGCGAAACTCAGAAGTGAAGAAACGCAAAAGGAGAAACGAAAGAAAAACATTTCTCCGCTCGAGTGACTCAGCTTCCCTTCAGAGCGCAGGAGACATCCTGCAACGGGCTGCAGGTTCCTCTTCATCGAACCGATCTGAAAACACAAAACTCAAAGTGCCGGAGAGTAAGACCGCCGGCACACACACCGTGTGATAAACGTTCCTTTGTTGTCTACAAAATATATGCACACTATCTCAAGTATTGCAGAGATGTTAATGATCAATGTCCAGTTTAGTGACTTCGGGTCAGACAGACTGACACTTAGAGGGAGGAGCTAAAGAGTCTGATGGCCGCAGGCAGGAGTGACTTCCTGTGGCGCTCTGTGGTGCATTGTGGGGGGATGAGTCTTCCGCTGAAGGCGCTCCTTTGTTTGACCAGCACGTCATGGAGCGGGTGGGAGACGCTGTCCAAGATGGCGTGTAGTTTACCCAGCGTCCTCCTCTCTGACACCGCCGCCATCCTTCAAATAGTAGCTGCAGAGCGATACTCCACGACAGCGCAAACGTCTCGAGTCGCGCAACAATAACGTTTTCATTGTAATTTACCTGCCACGCACCGATAAACAATCCTGCTGGTGCCGGCCGCAGTGACTCATCAGTCAGTGAGTCTGATTTTCATAGAAAAGACAGGAAATCAGCGGGAAACACGTAAAGCAGGAACTCGCAGCTGCAGATACAAGACCCTCAGACATTCCCATCAAACGCCCCGTTGGAGGCTTTCTGGGGGGGTTCGAGCTGACGTGGCGTCAGACCGCAAAGCCCCTCGAAGCAAATGTACGATTTGTTATTCTGAGTTGTATAAAAACAGTTGATCATCACTAACATATATTGCACAGATGTGTTTCATTAGATAAATGCTGGATTCAGCAGAACATCTGGCACGTCCTGCTCTCGCTGCTCTGGCTTCCAGGACGCCGTCCAAATGTCTCGTCTACTTGTCACACAGACGTTCGCGTTCCCCAGAGGACGAATCCTAACGACTCCGCCGATGCCCTGCAGGCTCCTGCAGCGCCACCGTCAGGCCGACATTAGAACAACGCTGCTGCTTATTCCCCGTCGCCGTCTGTCTTCACCTTCCTCCCTCGGCCCGGCGTGAACACGAGTGAAACCCAAATCACATTTTATTAAAATCACGTCGAAGCTGCAGAACGAGCAGCAGAGAGATCAACGTGTGACACTGGAGCCTCCCTCCCCCCCCCCCCCCTCTCTGGTTCTATATTTAACCTGCAGGCCGGCTCTCGCTCACACATACTCGACATAACCGAGGCAGCTGACAGACGACGAGCAGGATGGAGGTAAAACTAACTTTCAGCTCTGCTGCTGCACACTGTTGCCCGTGTGTGTGTGTGTGTGTGTGTGTGTGCGTGTGCTGTCTTCGTTCGGCGTGTTTTCTGTCGGATCAAAGTTTTGGAGTTTGGAGAAAAGCCGAACGCACAGAGGAGTAAACTGTTCGGTGGAGCTGCTGCAGTCGCTTCGTCTCTCTCGCTCGGCGCTTTTAAACGGCTTCCAAATCCTTTTCTGCTCATTTCGGACTGACTTTCTTGTTGTGACGACGATGACGATGATGAGGATGATGATGATGGTGGTTAGATTTGGTTAGAGCGCGGTGAGCGGCTGCACGGATGAAATCAAACTTCGCATCACGTTTGATCCGCATGGTCGTGGTGGTGTTTGAGGTGTCAGGTGGCAGAGTCCTGTCGTTACGGCTGCGTTCCTGCGTTGAGCTTGTACGTTTCGCAGTTTAACGAGTTTGCAGCACTTCTGTTTTCTGAACGCACAGATTTAGTCTCATAAAACGCTGAACATTACACGGACTAAACGCATTTCGGAAAGCTGGTTTCTTTTAGAAATTTAAATGTTTGGTTCCCAGATGTGTTTTTTCGCTCGCAGTTGCACGCAGAGTCCAGACTGTTGGCGTTTCCCTCTTTTTTTTTTTTTAAATTCCACGTGAACTCCATCGAAAGCCGGATGTCGGAGCTTTCCAGCAGCACGTAAACGCACCACATATTTGTGGATCAGAGGACATTTCTCGCTGTGACAAACGTCTCAGACGTCCACGGATAAAACGCAAATCATCCCGCACACAAAGCATGTCAGCCAACTGATTTCCACTGTAAGATTTAAAAAGAGATTTGAACTGTTTGTGTAAGTGTTGAAACTTGTTTACGCTGCAGTTCCCTCACTTTTAAGACAGAAAACACGTCTGTGAAACTTATTCTAATCGTGTGAGGTCCGTGTTATTTACCTGGAGTTGAATTAAAGTGAAATAACCTGTAGAGGAACACGCTGCGAGTGTGTGTGTGTGTGTGTGTGTGTGCGTTCACGGGCCGGAGGTTACTGCAGGTCGCCGACAGCACACGCATTAAAGTCTGCAGTGAGAACGATGAAGACGAGCCGTGTTGGTAAATCTTACATTCGCTTCCTGAAATGACCGAAACGGACACCCGAGCTTTCTCTCGGGAACGCGGCGACGTTCAGGTCAACTCTCTTGTTTTCTGAGAAGACTGATTTCAGTTTCATCTCTGTGCGTCCAGTACAGAGATACATGCGGGACGTGTTTAGCCTAGCTTAGCATAAAGACCGGAAGCGACCACTCCGCGGTGTGCCGACGTATTTAACAAATGAACGGATGGGGTTACGGCCTGGTCTCAACACCATTTAAAACAGCGATCGTTTTCTACGTGGAACGCAAACCGGCAGCGTCTCGAAGCGCGTCAGCGCTGGCTGAGGCTCGGCGACGCGTCGGGATAAACCGCTGTCCTGCTTCCCGGCGTCAACGCTCCAGCAGGGCGGCGGTGTTATCAGACATGTGCATACTGAGAATGTGTTTGGACCTTCGTACACATCAGTCAGGTTTCCAGGAAACGGTCAGAAGAAAATCTGAATGAATGCTGCGTGTCGGATTTCTTGACCTTCATAGCCACGGACTACAACCACCCGTCATCGCACGGTCAACACACGGGTCACATGATGACCCCTGAGCCAGCACTACTGGTTGAATGAAGACCATGAGACGTGCCTGAAAGCTCTGAAAAGCTAGCAAGTGGACCTTTGAGGTTAAAGGATATTTGGATACACACTTTGTTTGCTCTATGAGACACACTGAGCAATGAAAGCCAGCAGAACAGGAGCTTACCTGAGGGTGGGGAGGGACTTTGTCTGCATCATCATCATCATCATCACTGCTATGTCAAAGCCTCATGGGAGCTGTAGTCGAGATAAAAGATAATGGTTGTTGATAATAATAATGAACCTAAAAACTGAAGACATCCTGCAAGTATGGAAACTAAAGCTGTGACATGAAGATAGTGTACGTTTTATAATCTTATATTAAACAGGATGAAGAGCTGCTATTCTTAGCTGGAATGAACACACACACACACACACACATTTAGTAAGAGGAAGTGGTTTAACGGTTGTTTTTCATCACTTTCTGCCTTCAGTTTTTAGGTCGGATACAGACTGTGGAGAGAAAGAGCGCGACTGTGTGTGAGCGTGTGGACATGAATTACTCATCTTATGGGGACATAAATGTGTTTACAGTCACATTGTCCTTCTGGAGACATAACGTAAATCTTTAAATTTTAATACATTTTTAGGGTGAACACTTGGTTCAAGGTTAGGTTAAAAGAGAGGCGGTCCACGTCCCGAGGGCGCAGCTCGTGATGCACGGGTAAAATAATATAAATATAGGGTCAGTCTCCAGGAAATGAATGTAAGTCAATGTGTTGTCCTCTGAAGTGATGGAAACACGACTGTGTGTGTGTCCACCAGGCGATGTGACTTCATTATCTGTTGAATGTCAGCTATGTGAGACCTCCAGCCGAAATGGATGTGGATCAAGCCCACGTCAACAGCTGTGTGTGTGTGTGTGTGGTTGTCTGATCCCTGAATAGACTTGTACTGTCCCTCGTGTGTTTGGACAGTTTTGGACTGAAGTTGCTGATATTTTCTGTTTCCAGCTCAAATTATAACAATAACGCCTCTGTCTGATTTGCATTACATACAGTTTTCATTGGTGGGAAGCCAGTGAGGGACTGGGACCCTGTCGTTGCGTCTACCTAGTAACCCAACTATACGGACAGATGGTAGCGGTAGCTGTAGCATTAGGAGTGGTAGAAGAAGTGGCAGTAGTAGTAGCATTGGCAGTAAAGATGCTTTCAGATAGCGAGCTAGGCTAACAACATCAGCGTTCTGTAATTTGAATTGGCAGCAACTTTGCCGCCGTGGCTCCGAGCTACCGCTGATCCTATCAGCCTGTACACCACAGGCTGCTGCTAGCCACTATCCACCTACAGTATAATCTCATCATGCAGCTAAACAGAGCGGGTAGTAGATTAAATGGAGGAAAGGGTTAGCAATATGACATAGTTAATATAGCAGGTTTTGCTAACTAGTATCATAATTGTTGATTATTTCCCCAGACCGGATAATCAGACTTGGAGGCTGATGTTTCTCCTGAAAGCACTGAAACAGTAGCCACAGTGGCAGCATGAGTAGTGCACACATTCACAACATGTAAATCAGACAGCTTTGCATTTTATGTCTGTTTTGATGGAGCTAGGCTAGCTATTTTCCCCGCTTCCAGTCTTTCTCCACCGGTTAGCTACAAACAACAACCACAACTTATGGTAGTTACAAACCATATGCTATAGTAGCTACAAACAGTTAGTATATCCAACAGCAGGTGGAAACTGCTAGCCTAGCTCCATTAAAAACAGAAAAATAAACCTTTCAGCATCCACAACGCTGTTTGATTTACATGCTGTATTTTGTGTATTAAACAGGTATAGAAACAGAAATGTAAAAAGGAGACATTGCGGTTGTAGCAGCGGTTAGCTTTACTTGACCAACAACGGTTGTGAAAAAAAGTGATAAAAAGTAATAAAATACACATTCCCAACCTTTGATTTACATAATCATTGTCATGATAACGGTTTATAGCTAGCTGATGTTATGGTAGGTATGAACAGTTAGCATATCCAGCATCATGCTAGCTGTTTGTAGCTAGCTGTTGTTATGGTTGTTGTTTAATGAACAGGTGTAGAAACAGAAATGTAAGAAGGAGACATTGTGGTTTTAGCGGCAGTTAGCATTGGAGCTATTTGTTAAACCAACAAGCAAAAAGTCCTGGGGCGTGTACTACAAAGCAAGTTCAACATACGCAGGATATCTTTCCGTTATCTGGCTTCACAACGACAGTCACACGCCGCTGGTTATCAGCTCGGTAAGTCAACCCAGGGTTTCCATCCAGCCATGACCGCTTACAGCGTGACATAAAGGGGCGGGGTTTGCAGCATATGGCCAATCGCAAACATGGACAAGTCCACTGGCAGCAGAGCGGCATATTTTAGAAACGAAGAGCAAACTATAATATTATGAAGAAGTTAAACACATAATCCAGCTGAAAGCAACAGCTGCAGCTGCCAAATGCAGCAAGGACAGCTGGCAAAAAAAATCTTTCGGACTTGGGACCAAATAAAAGATAAATATAAAAGCATAATTCAAAGCAGTGAGTAGGCTCACTTTCATATCTTATAAGTACAACAAGTACAAGGCTTCAGTCAGTCTCTGTTGTAGGATGATACCGGTAAAGCACAAGGGTTTTGTCGTCTCCGAACACTCTCGCCCTCCTCAGAGATCCTCTCGCGATCCGCACACCGAGCTCCGCAGGATCTTCTACCAACGGTGATGCCATTTTCCAGGAGAACTGATTGGTCAGTAGCCAATATAGGCGGTGCTTTGCATTGATATCCGTGCCGATGTACTATCCCAGTAAGAAGCGAACCACCTGGGTAACCCTGAAGTTACCTCGCTAACCCCAAATCCTGCTGCGTAGTACAAGTCCCAGAACTCAGTGTTGTCAAGTTTAAGTCTCAACTCTACTGTCAACTAAACCCAGTAGACCCTTCGATTCTTTTGGTGGAGCTAGGCTAAGGTTAGGCTAGGCTAGGTTTCCCCCTGCTTCCAGGCTTGTTGCTAAGCTAGGCTAAACATGTCCTGGACCTGCCTCTGTATGGACGCACAGATGAAACTGATCTGAAACATCTTACTCTCAGGAGGACGGAGAACAAGATGGTTTACTGTTTGTTTGTTTAGGAAGTTTTTCCTTGCCGCTGTCGCCAAGTGCTTGCTCACGGTGGGATTTGTTGGGTCTCTGTAAATAATATTATAAAGAGTTCGGTCTAGACCTGCTCTGTAGGAAAAGTGCAATGAGATAATTTCTGTTATGAACTGGCGCCGTATAAATGCATTTAATTTAACCTTCCTTCACATTCAGAGGGTTCATTTTGTCCACAGAGTCTTGTTTTGGCACTTTTACATCACAGAGCTTTAACACCTCAGATCATAATGCGGTTAAATGGCGAATACTCCCAAACATATTTGCATTCACCACAAACCAACTGACACACAGTGAGCCTTTAGTAGCTCTCCCCCCGTTGGATTAAACAGGTTTGAAACATGTGTGGCATGCTGTTGCCTCGGAGCTTTTCTCTCTAATGAGCAGCTGCTTTCCCTGATGACAACACTCGCATTTCAATCCTAACATGGCCACAACGCTGCTGACACGCCACCACAGACAGGAAGTAACGTGCAACACAGGGCGGTAGGGCGTAGTAGCAGTTGGAGTAATAGTACTAACACATTCACAGTTTTTGTTTTGTTTTTTAAACCTGGAGGTCGGCGGTATCACTGAAAGCCACACTCTCTTTTACAGAAGCACATCTGTGTTTCTGTGTTAGTACTCCGGTGCAATATGCCCTTTTCAGTTTAAAATTCCCTATTTATTGATATTGATATTTATTCATACCTCTATTACTGCTGTGCAATATCCTCCGTCTCATTATAAATAAGCTATGCTTAACTTGACAGTTCATGCACTATGACTTTATATTATCATCAACCGGTAAACCCACTTTGTACTTCATACTTATTTTATTTTATACTCATACCCACTTGGTACTTAATTTATTTTCTGACCTGTTTTATAGTGTATTATATTTTTTGCTAGTGCTTCTGTCCTGTGTGCGCTGACGTGACAGCGAGCTGCTGTAACAAAGACTTTCCCCTCGGGGATCAATAAAGTATTTCTGCTTCTGATCTGGAAGCTTCCCAGTACAACCAGTCTGACCTGCTGGGAAGCTCGAAGGATCAGCCAGTCACACAGTTGCTTCATTTATTCTTCTTAGTTTTTGTAAAATAATGAAGAAAATCAGTCGTCTTTTACTTGATTATTAAGGGTTGTGTGAAATTACGTATTCATCATCCCGTCCACTCTGTTTTAATCACGATGACAAAGTGCGACCGCCTATTGCACGAGTTATTGGTGATAAAAAAAAAAAAAGCCAGATGAAATGTTTTCGTGTAAATGCTTAGAAATTTACAATCTGCTGCACTTACGTCAGTCTGCTACACAGCTCAAACACCCGACATCTTTGATTAATGAGATCTGCCTTGTTGGTATTTACCTGATATCCTTTTTCCTTCCTTCCCTCAGGAGGAGGCTCCGTCCCGGCGCTCTGTGGCTGAACTTGCAGGACGATTCAAAGGCTCGGCTCCTCCGCACGATGCTGCTGGAAACGAAACGGCGAGTTTAATGTCATAGGATCCATATACACACCAGAGTTTAGACACGTCCTGCAGGGACGGGGCCAGAGGGGGCACAGGGGGCACAATCTGATTGGCCATCCCTGGTGTCCCCCCCCTACCAGAGTCAGAAGGTGACAGGTAGTTGGCTTGTTAGCATGATGGATGGATTACTGAACAGGCCTCCAGGGCCCCTGGACCTCAACCTCCGTGTGACAGATGACAGTTAACATTCAACACAAACGACCGCAAAAAGACTCAAAACGAAAGTCTGGGGGATTTGGTCCTGTGTAGGGGGGGGGTCGGGGGCCTTTTACATGTCTGTGTCCAGGGTCCCACTGTTTCACAATCTGTCCCTGGCTGTAGGATATTTGGAGTTACAAATCATTCAAATCATTCAAAACGGTCCTGACATCCTGCTGTGACACGTCAAATCTGTCTGTGAAAGCTGAGGCGTCGGAGCGTCCTTGAATGCACCAACATAGAAAATAACAGTCGCACTGGAACAAAACATTAAAAACACAGAAATGCTCCTTTGAATTACTCAAGTGACTACACTTGAACTGAATCAGATGATTTTTTTTTTAAATAGATATTTTGTGCTTTTTAAAATGTTATTCGGCACATTTTCTTTGTAATATTGTAAAAACGTGTCTCAGTCACGTGTCCGTATGTGAAGAAGAAGAAGAAGAGAAACAGGAAATGAGGCAAAGTCAGGAAGAGCGTTACATGTGTGTGTTTTAACACTAATTTCTCTTCCTGGTAGAGAATATTCTGGTACGTTTTGTTGCCTAATGACTCCCTGGAGCTCAGACACGTCATGTAAACCCGCTTGTGAAACTCTCTTAACATCAGTTAACCGCAGGAAGAAGGTTCGACTCGATTTCTGTCTGGTTTTAGCTGCAGCTGAGAGCCCAAAGCATGTTAGGAGCTAAAACTACAATCATCACATCATTTCAACTGACAATTTTAAAACGCAGATGTTTATAAAATCACAAATAAAAAAGCATGAAAGCAGTCACAGCAGTGAAATAATGAGTGTCAGCGCTCTGAACCAGCAGCTGCATGAAGTGCGACTTCTACTGTTAGATAACGTGTGAAATTATTTCTGCAGAAGAAACAGTCACGAGGGGCATACATGTATGTGCAGGAGACTCTTTCTGAAAATAATGAAACCAGTAAATTTCCTTCACCAGCTCGTTTCATGTAGCTGTCCACTGACACAAACGCATGTTTGCAAGTGTAAGTAAGTAGTAAGTATCTTATTAACTGGCCCAAAGACACTGAAAGCCAATATGTTTGTGGAGGCAAATAAAATGTCATCTTCGGCATTATGAATCCATTTCAACACGGGACGATTTCGCTGCTGTTCACGTCGTGGCCAAGAATCAGAAGTGCCTGCGTTCGTGTTACAGAAAACAGAAAAACCAAAGCGTCACTCTAGAACATCGCTTTGTGAGAACAGAGTTTGTGAGTGCTCGTCCGACTTGTATGTGGTGTTAAAACTGCCGTGGGCTGACTCGGGGAATCGAACCAGCAACCTCCTGGCTGCATGAAGCCGTGTGCACGAACAGGGTGGGTTTAGAAACTGAGACGCCGGGCCCCCTGGACACACATGCACAGGGCTATGACATGGGGATCTGTCTGTTGTAAAGACAGTGTGGTCCGTCCTTTCGGGGGCCTCACAAGTTTCATGTCCGGATCTTCTGACCTCTGACCAGACTCAAGTCTTCGTCTTACAAACTGTCATTTACGTTCTTTTAGCCTAAAAGCTGTTGGATGAAATCTTATTTGAAAATCAGTTTTCTGGAGTTTGATTAAAAAAAATGCTCATCCTTGTTCTTGTCGACTAAAATGTGTTTTAGTCGATTAAAACTAGACTAAAAATAAAAGGGCTGAGGTTGACTAAACATGACTAAAACCAACATGGACTTTTGATGTCAGGACCAAGACTAACACTTATTACTGGTGTACATATTAGCAGCTATTAGTCTGCTACTGTAATATCAATACTATAATCGTTGTTTGTTTGTTTGTCTACCAGGACAAGCCGGTCAGACGACGACCTCCTCGCTCCTTACAGCTCGCCAAAACACACGGAGACGAGCAGGAGGTGAGAGACATATCAGCTCATCGGTCCAGCTGAACTCATCGTGTAAAACACATCAGTTCCTTCCTGAGCACGCTCACCACACAGGATGTTCTGTAGTTTTCTGAGCGCTCGGACATCGCGGCAGCAGCATGCAGGCTCCTGTTTAATGAAGGGAACCGATCAGAGCTCAGGGCTCCATGTGCGCCACAGTACACACGCTCACTCCAACTGGGTTTTATTATGTGGCGAGTTCAGGGAACTCAAAGACGCCAGCTTCACCACCACGTTTGCTTGTCAGGTTGTTGCATGGTACAAATGTAAGAATGCTGTTAACTGTTAACGGGGGACGCACCTGTAAGTAGCTGGCTTGTTAGTACCGTGGATGGATTACTGATCGAGCCCATGGGTACTGGCCCAGGGTCTCTGGCCCAGGGTCTCTGGCCCAGGGTCTCTGGCCCAGGGTCTCTGGACCAGGGTCCCTGTATGAAGTGACTGTTCACATTTCTTGTTGGAAAGTCAATCAAACGACCACAAAGATTAGACGAGTCTTAACACATTTTACAAAATCTAGCCCCCTTTTTTTAAACTGTGCCCCCCCGAGTCTGAGCCAGGTCCACTTTAATGACCATCACGAAAGTTGGACAACAGAACGCTGACAGCAGTCTTCACTGTGTATCACTCCGCCAGGTGAAACAGTTAGTGTTATGTAGTTCCCAACCAAACCCAGAATCAGTACATTATGTATAAGTACAACATGAAATATATACAGTTAATCTACAAAACAAGGGAATTTAATCTACAAAGTAAATGTTTACAAAACTCATCTGACAACATTAACAATAATATCTCACCTGATGAAAGTGAACAGGTGTGTTTGTTTCCCCTGAGCTCTGTTTTCAAGTGTGTGTGTGTGTGTGTGTGTGTGTGTGTGTCAGCAGCCTCCAGGTGTCACCTCTCCTCTACCTGCCAAAGCCAAGAGGAACTCTGCTCTGATCGAGAAGCTCCAGGTGAGTCCAGGTGGTTTCTGTTGGACTCTGCTGCTCTCTGCTGGTGTGGACGGACAGCTGCAGTCTGACATCACTCTCTCTCTCTCTGTGTAGGCCAACCTCGCTCTCTCCCCCACGGCCCTGCTGCCCTCTCCAAAGAGCCCCGGCTTCAGGCTGCCGCCGCCCGCCTTCCCTGCGCCCTCCGCCCCGGTTACCACAGCAACCACCTCTTCCACGGCGACCCCCACCAGCCCTGTCACGGCCTCTCCGTTAACTGAAGAGGAAGGCCCCGCCTCCTTTGAAGCCCCTCCCACTGTGGTGGAGGGGTCCATCCTGTTGAACATCAACAAGGTCAGTCAGAGAGTTAAAGGACTCTTCCACTGTTCTCCTCATCATATCCCCGTGTTTTCATTGGTCCGCTTCATGTGATGTATTCAATGACCCGTGATCAAGTTTACGTGAACACCTGGGCCGCTGTGTTTAAAGCCTCTCACAGTAAAACTTTGACCTTAAAAGTCAGTTACATATCTAAGAATTATGCGATTTTGCTTTTATTCTTACAAGTAAAATTAGTGTCATAAGTGTAAAGACTTGTCCTCGGCTCCAGAATTACCTCCAGACGTCTCCTTGGTCAGTTAGGAGCGACACAGAAAAGAGATTTTGGAAATCTGTGATGACGTGATGATGGTAGAATACAAGATCAGTCCCCAAAACTCACAACGTGAAACAGATGAAATCATCCAATTCAGGATTTAGCATGAAAACCATCAAATGCTCACATTCTCCCTAATGTTCACATTAAAACTTAATTTTAACATGTACAATAAGTATTACGTTAGCCGAGCTGTGAAATACAAGAACTCGGGTGAGTGTCAAAGACAATAAATAAAAAACAATTACTGTAAATACTCATTCTAAATATATACACTTGATAGTGTCGACCCGCGTGTTCTGTGAGCACGTTAGCATGCCGACGTTGCTGCAGACCAGCTGAAACTTGATTTGCTCTGTATTTCATTGTGGTTACTCGCTAAATAAAATAACCAGACTGAGATTCTGCAGCCACGCTAGCAGCTCTGTGAGGTACTTAGAAACAGCAGTGCTTTGAGCTAAATGCTAACATCAGCATGCTAACATGCTCACAACGACAATGCTAACATGTTGATGTTTAGCAGGTATAATGTTCACCATGTTAAAACCTCTTAGTTTAGTGTGTTAGCATGGTAGCATTAGCATAAAGACTGGAAACAGGGCGAAACAGCTAGCCTGGCTCTGTCCGAAGCCAAGCTCTAAAGCTCCCTGATTAACACGTTATCTCTCTTTTTTTAAATCCACACAAAAACGACAGCTCTCCGTTTTACGTGGCGTTATGTGCTCGACTATTTACTGGCCTGTTTCCGGTCTTTATGCTAAGCTAAGCTAACCAGCTGTTGGCTGTAGCTTCATATTTACCGTAAAGACATGAGAGTGGTATCAATCTGAACACTTAACTCTCAGCAAGAAAAAGAAGGATTTCCCAAAATGTCAAACTATTCCTTTAACCCTGACAAGGTCAGGTTGTAACAATGCAGGTCTGATACGTCACCTTTGGACCCGCTATTGGCTGATTCTGTGGTTGACAGAGGGCTTTGTGGGTAGACATTATTGTAGTCCCCTATTTTCAGTGAGGAGTCCCTGAAAGAATCATGCTTAAACTTTACTAAAAGTTACTTTTAGCTTGTTTGTACAAAGTCTCTTAGTCCGACTTTTCACTGACAATTGGGCCCAAAATTTTAACTCCGAAGTCAAAGTTTTGGATCATTCTTAGTTTTATACACACCAGTCCTGGTAAACACGGGCGGGGCCAGGGGGGCGGCCAGGGGTGGCTGATGCAAAAGTTTCTAACCCCCCCGGTGGTAACATGATCTTTATGAGTTGAGGAGAAACGTTTGAATGCAATGACCTCACCTGTCTCTGCTGCCATTGGTCCTTCTCCAGGGCAGAGCTCGCCACTCCATCCGCCGCCGCCCTCCGTCCCGCCGCCACAGGAAGTCCAGCAGTGGAGACGAGGTCAGCGCCGCCAACGAGGGAGGAGATCTCTCTCTGAGCTCCCGGAGTGAACCAGAAGACAAAACAACGGGGGGAGGAGGAGGCGAGAAGGAGGGGAAGGAGAGGTCTTCAAGGCAGAAGGTAAAACAGACGAGGCGAAGGAGGACGAAACGGACCCTTCAACGTGTCCTGGGAACGACGAATCCCACGAAGAAGATCAGTCAAAGATCAGCGTATCCATGGGAGAAGAGGAGGGAGGCGGATCTTCATCAGGAAGAAAGGAGGAGGAGGAGGAGGAGGAAGCTCAGGAGAAAAACTCTGGAGAAAACCAGCAAGAAGATTCAACTGAAGGAGCGACGAACGCAGACAGCAAAGAAGAAGCAAAGATCGAGGTGAGTCCTACCTTCCTGTTTTCTGATCTGCTCAGATTTTAATTTGCTATCGATACAAACTCAACACGTCCTCCACGTTTACCTGTTTGTGTCGTGATAAATTCAGTGTAACGTCCATTTCCACAGCACAAACACAGAATCATGTTACACTCGCCGCTCTGCAAGTATTGTTCTCATTCATTGTTTCCAATCACTTCTACTTTGACTTATTTTAGCGTGGTGACGTTACCGTCAATGAACCTAAACACATGGTTTCACATTAAAACTGATGTTTCACATTAAAAGTTTCACATTAAAAGCCTTCTAGCTGCTCAAATGTGCAGAATCTGCAGAGTTTCACTGACCGTAACTTAACCACGTTCTTTAAAAAAATCTGCAAAGCGATTGACAATAATCAGTGAATCACAAAGTCTATGGTGACAACAGTTTTCTAAATCTGACCTTTTTTGTACTTATTATTTGAGACGTGGCTATTATTTGCAGTTGTTGCAGGTTTAAAAGCTGGGTGTTGTTCCTCCCACAGGAGACGACGTGTCCGAGTTCAGCCCGATGAGTAACCAGACGTCCGGCCGAGTCGGAGCACGGCAGCCTTGTTGAGCCCCTGCGGTGCTGGGAGGGAGACCCTGCGGCAAGCGAGGCCTGAGGAAAAAGGTCTGTCTGAGAGTCTGGACTCTGCAGACGAACATTTAAAACACTCCGAGCTGCTGCCTGTCACCGCGGTTTCTTTTATCTCTGATGTGGTGAAGACGAAGCGAGGAAACCGACCGAAACTCATGAGTTTGTCTTGTAAAGAATCACTGATGTAATTGAGAATTTAACTGAAGGTCCAGCTTTAATTCAGTATGAAGGGCAGCTTGACAAGAAAACTCCTGATGTGAATTTGTTTTTACTAACCCTCGACTCAAAGCCTTTTTACACTGCACCGATTTGTTCCTTTATAATGTGATTGTATTAGTTTTCATTATTTTGTTTTCTTGCTGTTCGGTAGCTTCAGAGCTGTGACTGATGATGTCGACGGTGATGATGAGTGATTTCTGGTGTCTGTACGTTTATTTAAAGCACCAACGGCTTCTGGAGTTGTGCAACAAAATGTATAGTGTCAACATAAGACACACGCTTGTCCTGAAGTAATTTTGTTTCTGTGTTCGCTGAGTCACACCTGAAGCTTTATTCCATTCATAAACATTCATAAAAAACTACCAGCATGGAGGTTTTATTGTTTTAAAAACTGCAGAAAGACAAAGCAGGTAAAGAAACTGGAAATTCTGTAGTCAAATTTTAAAGCTGGAGACGTCACATTGTGCCTTTAAGTCTGAAACTGAAATAAAATGCAAATTTTTGCTACATTAATGTTCATCTGCACTTTAATGTCTTTAGAGAATTTTCCTTGTTTTATGTTCAACATTGGCAGCGATGGAAGAAGTATTCAAATCATTCACTTAAGTAAAAACAGCAATGCTATACTATGAAAATATATAATTACGAGTAATAGTCCTGCATTCAAAATCTTACTTAAGTAAAAGTACACAGGTATTATCAGCTTTAAGTAGTTCAGTATCAGCAGTGAAAGTATTATGCAGTGTTTTTATTTATGTAGTAATATGATATGTACGCAGTACTTTAAGGTTGTAGTTAGCATAGGTGATTTTAACTACTTCATATACTGTTGGGTAGATTAATATATAACAGTGCATCATAAACTGATCATATGTTTGTAAAATCTTAATCTGAAAAGTAACTAAAGCTGTCAGATAAATGTAGTGGAGTAAAAAGTCCAATATTTCCCTCCGAGATGTATAAAGTGGTACAAAAACGGAAACAAGTAAAGTACCTTAAATATGTACTTAGGTATCCAAAGAGCGTCTGTCGCCGGACGTTCAGTCTGATTATCAGGTTTAAGGTTTTATGAGCCTGACAGGTTATTAAAAAATATTCAAATATTTCATGAATCGTAGAAAAGGTTTCAGTCGTAGTCGTCTGGACGCTGTTTTCAGAATTCAAGACGTTTCGGCTCCCATCCGGAAGTCATTCTCAATTGTGAAAATGGTCTGAGAACTCAGAAATTTAAGCTACTCTGCGTTACTTAAGCCCCGCATTGGCCAATCATTAGCATATGATTGGCCAATCACACGCTAATCAGGTGCTTAACAGTGATGAGGGAGGTGCAGCCAGAAAACAACAGGCCTGATTACTGATTACTGGGCCATCATGGAAACTATTAGGTCAGTTTCAGGTGAAACTAGCTAATGAACAGATACTCAGGTAGACTCCTCCCTGAGGGCGGGGCTTAAGCAACACAGAGTAGCTTAAATTTCTGAGTTCTCAGACCATTTTCACAATTGAGAATGACTTCCGGATGGGAGCCGAAACGCCTTGATTCTGAAAACAGCGTCCAGACGACTACGACTGAAACCTTTTCTACGATGGGACTCCTGGACGAATGAGGGACGACTCCGTCTCATTTCAGGAGTCGTTTATGCAAGAAAAACAAACTGTGGAGCTTCTCGCTTTTTTCTTTGAGTGTTTTTGTGTTATCCGAACCGAGTATCTAACGTTAGAGTTCTGTAAAATTAAAATTAAAAAATGATCTGTGATTTTGGGACACAAATAAAAATGTCCTTGAAAAGCTCGGTGTTAATTTTAAAAAAAGTATTGCGTGTTTTGTACCATTTCTGTGACGTTAACGCTACATAGTAAATGAAACACCTGAGTGATGTCACAGTTTGAAAAGGTGAGTTGGTGTTGAATCTCTACTTACAGCTCAGCGATGATGAGGACTTTCCACAGCTGGCTCGTCTCCACACGACTCGCTAACTCGTAATCTACTGAGGGCTCGTACCTGGAAAAGACGGATCTGGAAGGAGGCGCAGCGAGAGGACACCTGGCTGCCGCTGCCGCCGCGTTTAAATCTTATTCTGGATAATCTGTTTGATCCTCCGATACACTCACATCCAGTCTCGCTGCTGCCCGAAATAAAACAGATCAACAACAGACGGCTGCCTGGAAACTGCAGACTCGCTGCCAGACTCTACAAAGCTGGAGCCCAGAGGCATGCTGGGAGAATACGGGTTTATGACAGGTGTTCAGGGTTCCTGCAGTAACATCAGTGTGATGGAGAATAACACTGACACAAAAGGTGAAAGGTCGCAGACTTTAGGAGACTAACCCTTTACATGGTGGAACCAGGATTCAAACATTTCAGCAGGCAACGAGGCGAACATGTGACCTCTCTCGACGAGTTTCAGTTCAAGACTCGACACACCGTCTTACATGGAAATGTTAGTTTCAGACAGAAGTGAAACCAGATTCAGACTCAGAGGTTCAGTCCGGCTGATTCATCTTTGTGAATGAGATTCTACATGTAGTTTTGATCAGCCACGCTGGCAGCAGCCTGTCTGCCTGTTCACCTGTCTGTCTGCCTGTTCACCTGTCTGCCTGCCTGTTCACCTGTCTGCCTGTTCACCTGTCTGTTCACCTGTCTGCCTGCCTGTTCACCTGTCTGCCTGCCTGCCTGTTCACCTGTCTGTCTGTCTGTTCACCTGTCTGCCTGCCTGCCTGTTCACCTGTCTGCCTGCCTGTTCACCTGTCTGCCTGCCTGTTCACCTGTCTGCCTGTCCACCTGTCTGCCTGCCTGTTCACCTGTCTGCCTGTTCACCTGTCTGTTCACCTGTCTGTCTGCCTGTTCACCTGTCTGTCTGCCTGTTCACCTGTCTGTCTGCCTGCCTGTCTGCCTGTTCACCTGTCTGCCTGCCTGTTCACCTTTCTGCCTGCCTGTTCACCTGTCTGTCTGCCTGCCTGTCTGCCTGTTCACCTGTCTGCCTGCCTGTTCACCTGTCTGTCTGTCTGTCCACCTGTCTGTCTGTCTGTCCACCTGTCTGTCTGCCTGTTCACCTGCCTGCCTGTTCACCTGCCTGTCTGTCTGCCTGCCTGCCTGCCTGCCTGTTCACCTGTCTGTCTGCCTGTTCACCTGCCTGCCTGTTCACCTGCCTGTCTGTCTGCCTGCCTGCCTGCCTGCCTGTTCACCTGTCTGTCTGCCTGTTCACCTGTCTGTCTGTCTGTCCACCTGTCTGTCTGCCTGTTCACCTGCCTGCCTGTTCACCTGCCTGTCTGTCTGCCTGCCTGCCTGCCTGCCTGCCTGTTCACCTGTCTGTCTGCCTGTTCACCTGCCTGCCTGTTCACCTTCCTGCCTGCCTGTTCACCTGTCTGTCTGTCTGTCCACCTGTCTGTCTGCCTGTTCACCTGCCTGCCTGTTCACCTGCCTGTCTGTCTGCCTGCCTGCCTGCCTGCCTGTTCACCTGTCTGCCTGCCTGTTCACCTGTCTGCCTGCCTGTCTGTCTTCTGGTTAAACTGCAGTGAGAGCAGCGCCTCTGCTGATTCCTTCCTGTCAGCTTCGGATCATTGCAGCGGCGTTTCCACTGTGGAGGTTAATTAAAGCTCCGCTGTGCTTTAACCTGCTGCCACTCTGATCTGATTAACACACGCCGACATTGTTTCTCAGTAAAGCTGTCGATGCTGTGACGTCGAGTGCTGCGGAGCTCAGACTGTCCGTAACTGTTACGGTAATAAAAAAAAAGGACGAACACTCGTGAAACGACGAGAAGACGGCCGCACATGAACGATCTTGTGGCCGGCGTTTGGACCACGCAAGCCTCAGATACAGCCTCACATATATTCCCATATCTATATATACTGTATGTATCTATACGAGCCACACCTGGTGGCGATTCACAATCAGTGACATCATCACCAAGTTACAAGGACATGCCGTCACAATCGCTGAACATAGGAAAAAGTCAACCTTCCGCTCCAGGTATATTTTTGACACCAAGACTAACTTCATACAGAGGTTCAGGCCTGTTCAGTAATCCATACGTGATACTAATAAGACAACTACCTGTCACCTTCTGACTCAGGTAGGCGGGGCACCAGGGGAGGCCAGTCAGATTCCATGGGGGGCCATGCCAGCCCTGGTCACCCCTCTGGTCCCGCCCCTGTTCAGGGCAGCAGATTTATCTGGATCAGGTGAAGTAATGTTTCTTAACATCTGTCCTTAACATTAAAAACCCACATTTTTTTTAAACACGGATGTTGTTTGTTAATCTAAACTTCTGAAAAAAGCCGAGACCGTACGATTCCCAGTGTTCCTCTGAAGTTGTCATTATGGGTTTAACTGGATCACTACCAGCAGCTCTGAACTTCACAAGGTCAAAGGTCACAGGAACTGGGATGAAACGTTTAAATGTCAGCACAGAAAAAAAAAAAGAACAGATCGATAAATGGAAGCTGAAAGAGACATGAAAGATCTCAGCCAATGAAAATTAACTGACACTAAGCCGACGAACGGATCAATGAATGTCAAGTCCTGCATTAGGACCGTCTCTCCAATGATTAGTCTATTTGTGACGACTGATGGGACCAAGTTGGACCGGGTCTGTTCCAGTCCGGGTCTGTTCCAGTCTCGTGTCCAGTCTCGAGTGTTTGAAGTCTTCAGATCCAGTCGCTGCCCGTCGTTCTCACCATGATGTTTTTAAAACATGTTTGATATTTGCGACTGACTCAGCGACCGATGACGACGTCACTTGCGTCATCAGTGGGAGACGCACCTGTAAACAAACATCTGTACCTGAAGTTCCCTCTGTGGGCTCTGCAGTCCTGCAGGCCTCCATCCAGGATCTCGCCAGACTCCCGTTTTTTTTTTTTTGGTCTTTTCAGCACAAATGTCGCTGCATATCAACAAGCTGCTGGTTGGCGTCCATGTTTGTTTTTACAAGATCACGTGACAGTTGGTGTTCAGGTGGGATCTGCAGGGTCGTCTACCTGCAGAGGTTCAGCGTGTTGTCTGGTGGATTCACCGTTACTTTACTGTAGCGTTCAGATCCTCTTCAGGTTCGTCCCAAGCTTAAGTCGCCAGATGTCTTAATGAGTTAATGTGAGCTGATCTGAAGATTTGTTCAGTGTGAAATTTCCCTCAGTGGACAGGAGCTCCAGAGTGACCGGGGTTGAAGGTTTTTTCCCGTTATTTTAAAATAATCACTTCCTTTCCCTGGATTTCTCACTACAACAGAAGTACAAGTATCCCAAAATTATACTTGAGTAAATGTACTTAGTTACTTTCCTCCACTGTCCAGTCTGTTTGATGCATCACGACGGGGCAGTTTTTATTGAAAGTATTGAGTATTTGTAACATTTGAACTGTTTGACTTTGCCTGTAGATGTTTAACAGATTATCAGTACGTGGCAGTTCATGAACAAACCCTCACCAAGATGTCTTTTGTGCCTAAACCAAACCTTAACCACAGTGGTGTAAAATCAGAAAACGGTTCATTTGGGAAACAGTTGACTTGTTAGATAACAAGCTGCTGAAATGGAGGCGGACTATCCAAATAAAGTGCCACAGTTAACTGGTAGAAACCTTATATAACCACCCTGCGTCCAGGGCCGGCCCCGCTGCCTAACCTGAACACGGCAGGTAAAGCCTCTTGGCTCGGCCTCTGGCAGCAGAACCCTGCGGCAGGCCGGCCTGATCCCATTAGGGAGCTATTTCCGGTGCTTCCTTGAGTTTTCCTCCAGGACGTAAGAGGGTCAGAGAGTCCTGAGGTCTGCTCTCTGCCTGGATGTCGACGCTCCTGCTGCCGACGCCACAGATTTCTAACCTTTCTGTCATTTTTCTTCTTCTCTGTCCCAAGAAAAGGACTGCAGACACCTTTACCGAGCTTCTTACTGAACACCCGTCCACTGAGGATCAAATGAGGCCTGCAGTTCCTGTCTGAGGTCATTTGCTGGTTTCGTCTCTCAGTCTTCCTTTTCTTGAGGTTTTGTTTCTCTTCACCTCGGTGCACCTGTCGGACCGCACCAATGGGGAACCACGGCTCGAACCTGGACGACATCCTGGCGGAGGACATGCACCACTGGTACAACAAGTTCATGCGAGAGTCTCCGTCGGGCCTCATCACGCTGTTCGAGCTGAAGGCCATCCTGGGCCTGAAGGGCATGAGCGAGAACGCCAACAGCTACGTGGACCAGGTCTTCTTCACCTTCGACATGGACGGGGTGCGTTTCACACCGACACACACTCACACGCAGCGAGGGGGTTTCAAAATAAAGGTCCCGAATTAAACGTTGTCTAAATATAACGAGTTGTCGGTTAAAAGAAAAGCTGAAATGTCAAATCTGTCATTTTCTGTTTTATTTCACAACTGAAGTCTTTGCCTCTTAGTTAGTCTACTGGTTTCACTGGACCAGAGCCAGTCTAAGCCTCACCGGGGCCATGAGCACAAACATCGACTGAAAACTAATTTTGATCATTGTTATTCTTTTTTTTTTTTAAACCAAAAATGCCAGAAACTTGCAGGTTCCAGCTTCTCAAATGTGGAAATGTGAAGCTTTTCTTTGTCACGTTCAACTGAAAACTGAATGTCTTCCTTTGTTTTGCACAGCTGGTCGGATAAAACGAGACACTTGAATGTCACTTTTGGGATAATCTGAATTATAAGAGCCACATTTCTGACCTATTAAAGACAAAACGAACTGATTAATGGGGAAAATATCCAGCAGATAAATCAGATAAACGCACTTGTAACTTTTAAACTTCTTTGCGCTTTTATGAATAAAGAATCTTAACTCAACGTCCACTAACTAGCTTCTTTATGGAGCTTTTAACTGCATCTCATGGCTTTCATCTGTGGATGGAGTTTGCTCAGTTGTCATCACGTGACCTCAGCATGACATTTCAGTCGCGATAACTCCACTAACTGATGAAGACCGTGAGATGTGATTGAAAGCTTCAGTAAAACCTTGTAAGTAGACCTTGAGTTATGATTATTTTGTCAAACTACTATTTCCAAAGTCAAGACTGAACTTTCACGCTAAAATGTTTGTGCTTGTATTTGATCTTATTATTTTATTTCATATTATTCTAGAAAATGTAATTTTTTAAAACATTTTATGCTGTTTTCTGACCCCAAATGATATTTTTGTTTCTGCATCTTAATAAAACAGAGTGTTTCGGCTGCAGAGAGCAAAGTGTTAAAAACCAGCTTCAGTCTGCAGAGATGCTGCCGGCTTACAGTGTTGGCACGCAGAGCTATTATCCCTGCTGTGTGTGTTCACGGCGAGTTAAGTGGATTCAGAGTGTGCGGCGGTGACGTTCAGGATGTCCTGAGAGCTCAGGGACTGGACTCCATCCGGGGACGGACATCACGGGGCGAAAGGCTTGCTTTTTTAACAACGGAGAGCTCAGAGTTTTAGTTTGATGCGCGATTCATTTTGGCCAATAGATTTCCACGACTCTTCCACTCTTCCACGACTCTTCCACGACTCTTCCACGACTCTTCCACGACTCTTCCACGACGTTTCCACGACTCTTCCACGACGTTTCCACGACTCTTCCACTCTTCCACTCTTCCACGACTCTTCCACGACGTTTCCACGACGTTTCCACGACTCTTCCACGACTCTTCCACGACTCTTCCACGACTCTTCCACGACGTTTCCACGCGTTTCCACGACTCTTCCGACTCTTCCACGACTCTTCCACTCTTCCACGCCGTTTCCACGACGCTTCCACGACGTTTCCACGACTCTTCCACGACGCTTCCACGACTCTTCCACGACGTTTCCACGACGTTTCCACGACTCTTCCACGCCATTTCCACGACGTTTCCACGACTCTTCCACGACGCTTCCACGACTCTTCCACGACGCTTCCACGACGTTTCCACGACTCTTCCACGACGTTTCCACGACTCTTCCACGACGCTTCCACGACTCTTCCACGACTCGTTTCCACGACCGGACATTCTGTGATTTCTGTGTATACATGAAAAATATGGAATATAATAATTCCCAAGCACATTTACATGGTGTAGGACCGGGCGATAACTCACTATCTTTTATTGATTATGAGTGCAAACGTATTGTAATGACACGATCATATCATTTTCTAAACTTCTGCTGCCCAAATTAATAATTCAAAGCGATTTGTAATAAACTAAACTTCAAAATGAGTTTCTGAAGCTTTTGTTTTACACATTTGAAGAGTTTGAGCTGATGTAATGCAAGAGATAAGATATATTGTTATTATTGTTGTGATATTGTTCTCAACCAATCAATTAAAAGTCATTAATTAAGCATAAATGCCCAATATTCACTGGTCAAATCTGAATGTGTTTCTGGTTTTTGATCACAGGAAACTGAATCTCTTTGACATTTGAAGACGTCACCTCGGCCTCTGAGAAACTGTGATGGCTGTTTGTTTGTTTTTACCATTTTCTGACATTTTATCTACCAAACGATGAATCAGTTAATTGAGAAAATAATCAGCAGGTGCAAGAAAATGAAGACAGAACAGATGCTGTGATACGGAACAAAGCAGAGGGAGAGAGTCGGACTTTGTGTACATGTATAGTTGTGTGCGTTTGTGCATGTGTGGAAGTGTTGTTCAGTGTCACATCCAGTGTGGGAACTTTGAGTTTTCGGCTTTCAATTGGTACTGTTCGCAAAAAGCATTTCTTTTTTCTAATTCAAACTGAATTTGCACGTTGTCGTCTTATTTTTCCACAACGACAAATCTTCTCTACAGTTTCACAAACTTGAATTCCTCATGCAGAGTTTTTTCACTGGCAAAATGATGATTTTAATCAGGAATCAGTAAAAATGAGATGCATCTGACCCGACGATCTACAGGTTTAATACCCAGCTTTAGTTTTGGAGAGCTGATGAAGTTTAACTTGAAAACAAAACTAATACATCTTCAGAGAAACTGATCCTCACGTTGGTTTAATCTCCCTCTTTCTCTGTCTGCAGGACGGTTACATCGACTTTGTGGAGTACATCGCAGCCATCAGTCTGATGCTGAAAGGAGAAATCAACCAGAAACTAAAGTGGTACTTTAAACTGTTCGACCAGGACGGCAACGGAAAGATCGACAGGGAAGAACTGGAGACCATCTTCTCGGTAATCATCGCACAAAACACAAACGATGCGACCTCAGCATCATCGACGAGGCTCGACACAAACCCACGAACGAGTACAATGTCAGGGTTTCAGTCAGTCTGGATTCATGCTGAATGTGGAAAATCACAGTCGCACAAATGCGTGAAATGTGACATCACTTACATTCACTTCCAGAGGACGTCGTCGTCTCTGGCGTCCGTCCAGAATGAACCTCCAGAAATCAGCTGAGACGCCAGAGAAGAAAGACGCATCAACGCACGTAACATCTGAAGATCTTCAGCTGAGAGCTGCTGCTCTTCCTCCGGGCGGTAGATTCAAAAATATTCAGGCGGAAAACAGGACGCGTGATTTGTCCGACGCGGACAGCGAGTCCTTCTTTCTTTTGCACTGTACAAATTAGGGTTTAAGAGAGTTCATTTATGAAAGGACTCGACTGAACCCTGAAATATTCCGGGGATCAGATGATGAAAAACTGGGTTAGGGTTGTTTAAGTTTCTTAACTTTGTCTCAGAAACCTGGAAAAGAAGGCAAGCTGGATTAATTAATTAGTACTTACTTTGATTTCTCCTGTGATTCATGAATTCTCTTGTAGACAGTGAAGGTCTGAAGATTTGATTCTGAAAGTTGTTTCTCTATTTTAGGACTTTTCTATTGTTTCTCCTACAAATTACAGGTTTAAATTGCTAAACTGTTTGTTGTGCTGACAAACGTAATCGCTGTCTGGATGATGACAAAGTCTTTTTGAGTAAATGAAGCGCTACTTTTATGAACCACAAAGTAGTCGCAGGGTGGATGGTGGACGTACAAAGTTCTGGACTTTGACTCCAGAGTCCGGGTTCACATCCTGAGTCCCGCCTGTGGTTTAGACAACAAAAGCACTTCGGTTAAAGTTGAAGTTTTTGATGAAGGATGGTGGTTTCAGTTAAATGCTAATAAACACGTCGCGTCTGAAGCCACCGCAGACTTTTTGTCTGAAACCAGACGAGGATCTTTCAGTAACCTTGAAGAGCTGCGAGGGTCTAAACAGAACCGGTTTCGTAATGCTGCACTCACTACGAGCTGGACAGGTTTGTCAGATCGGACACGTTGGAGGAAAACAAATGAAAAACGTCGTCAGCGAACATTTTTGCAACTTGCCAGACACGTTAACAACAGTTCCTCATTAAATTAATAGAAAATGTTTTTACTGTTGCTAAGTTGTATTTAAATGTAACTTCTAATAGATTAATTGATTGATCGTGTCTTGCAGGCAGGGCACAGCTGCATGCATGACGCACTAATGTCAGACATTCATCCTCAAATTTTCTTCAAAAAAAAGATACCAAATATGTCAATTTAGAGGAAATGTATAAAAACTGAAACATATTTCAGAACTTTAAATACATTTAAAGGGGGTTTATCGTGAAGAACAGAAGCCCTGAGAGCCGGAGTGAATCAGCAGTGTGGAAGCTGCTCGACTTGGCTGGATTAGCTCTGAAGTAAGATGAGCGTTAATCTGCTGAATGAGCTCAATCTATCAGTCGGCAGGAAGCTGCTGGAAGTGGGTCGAACGGCTGCGACCCAGTTAGTCTGGACGTCAAACCAGTCAGAGGGTCCAGTCTGCTGTGGAGCGCGTCGCCCTCTGCAGCTCCAGCTGTGGAGGATCATTTTACCCACAATTACGTTAAAAAAATTAAGAGAAAATGGCAAACTATTATTAGATTTTAGTACTCAGGATAATCAGGCCAGAATTAAATGCTAAAAAGAAAAAGGGAGCAGTTTGAAAAGTGACATTTTAAATCCTGAAATGTAAAAAAAAAAGAAAAGCTTAAATTAAAATGTGTGACAGAAAAGGAAAACTTTGTTTTCCCTCTTAAGTTTAATTCTGGGCAAAATGATCCTCCATACCGACATTCAAACACTCCTCGAATTTCATCTTCATCGTTCAGACATAAGTGAACAAACCTGCAGAACAAAAAGTGCAGATTCTGAGCTTTTTAAGGTTGTTTTGTCCTCGTTCTGTTGCCCTGCTTTCGTGGTTTCTATCTGAGTCCGACTGTGTGTGTGTCTCCCCCTGCAGGCCATCCAGGACATCACACGCAACAGAGACATCGACCCCGAGGAAATCGTCTCGCTCATATTTGAGAGGATCGATGTGAAGGGAGAAGGTAAAGAACAAGACGCTGCTTCCTGATATTATCGTTAATACCACTAATGCTAATGGCTCTGCTACGACGACAGGTCTGTGAAAATGCTACCGGCTCACATAATAACATGCTTAAGTCATACATGTGGGGCTTGTTAGCTTCTCGGCATGCTAAGACGGTGCAAAGGCATTTGTAAACCCTCACATACCCAACAGAAGTGTTTAGGTGGACTTCACCACCGGCCACTAATGGTCACACAAAGCCAGCAGCAAAGGCTGCTGGATCCACGTGTCCTGGAAATCCCTGCAGCCAAAAATGCTGCGTATTATGGAGCCGCTACCTGGAATCAGCTGGACAGGCTTTCAAACGTGAAGTGAAACGTGCGGACATCAGAACACTCGATGAGCAGCGCCGGTTTTACATGTTTCTTGTTGTGATGCGTGTACCCAGGACTCCCTCAGAGCAGGACTGGTGCTGCTGAAATACAACAAACCCATTTAGTTTCCATTCCCCATTATAACCCCTCAACTGTCTTTTGTCCCCTCAGGTGAGATGACTCTGGAGGAGTTCATCGAGGGAGCCAAAGACCACGAGGACATCATGGACATGCTGAAGAAAATGATGGACCTGACGCCGGTGTTGGTCATCATCGTGGAGGGCCGGGCGGGATGAGAGCGCAGAGCCGGAGGTGCGGCGGGACGACAAAGACTGACTGAAGCAGAAATCCTCCAAACCCCATCCAAAACAATAATAAGAATAATAATCCTCACTCCCCTTCAAAGAAAGAGAAAAGGCTAGCCCCTGACAGTTGGAGCGAGGCAGCGGGAAACAAGGGACGCTGAAAATGTAAAACTTTGCGATGGACTGCGATTGGCCGCCCAGCCTCTGAGCGTCTGGCTGCTCCTCGCCTCCTCGCCTCCGGGCATCAGGTTGAGAAACAAATTCATTTTTGAAACAAAGATATCTTCGACGGAGACTTCGGTGACTCCGTTTTCCAGCCGCCACCTTGAGCCCTCAGGAGTCCACCGTCACAAAGATCACGTTTGTCCAAAAATGTTCAAACCACAGAACTTTATTTTGAGTTATAGTGACGATTCCAGTTTCCACAGATACCAAACTCGCCGAGGGCTGGACGCCGAACCTCAGGTTTGGTTTGATATAAAGCAGAACAGCTGACATCCGCACTGATGTCTGAGAATATCTTTATTAACGCTGTGATCGTGATTTCGACCACATCGCCCAGCCACAGCTGAGGTCGGTTCTGTCTCTGAGAGCAGAGCATGCTGGGAGTCTTTGCTCTGAAGCTGCTGATCCTCTTAAAGCTGGTAAAAGGTTCAGCAGCCTGAGTCGTAACGGAGCTGATCTGCCGACAGCTTCGCCACCGCAGAGCTTTATATGTTGTAAGGACAAGCTCAAGGCTTGACAAACTTCCTGCTTTAAAACACAAAAACATACCAAACAGTAGCATCGCTTTCAGAAAAACCCACTGAGGGTCAGAAAATCCATTTTCCATTTCTGGCCTCCACCACAGAGCGGAGCACAGTAATCCTCAACTACCTGATCCATGAGCTCCTCTGGCACCAGGCCAGTCCAGAGATTCACCCAGGCCACACCAGGGCAAACCAGGGCAAACCAGGCCAAGCCAGGGCAAACCAGGCCAAGGCAGGGCAAACCAGGCCACACCAGGGCAAACCAGGGCAAACTAGGGCACACCCAGGCCACACCAGGGCCACACCAGGGCAACCCAGGCCACACCCAGGCCACACCAGGGCAAACCAGGGCACACCAGGGCAAACTAGGGCACACCCAGGGCAAACCAGGCCACACCAGGGCAAACCAGGCCACACCAGGGCAACCCAGGCCACACCAGGGCCACACCAGGGCAACCCAGGCCACACCCAGGCCACACCAGGGCAAACCAGGGCACACCAGGGCAAACTAGGGCACACCCAGGGCAAACCAGGCCACACCAGGTCACACCAGGCCACATCAGGGCAAACCAGGCCACATCAGGGCAACCCAGGCCACATCAGGGCAACCCAGGCCACATCAGGGCAACCCAGGCCACATCAGGTCACACCAGGCCACATCAGGTCACACCAGGCCACACCAGGGCAACCCAGGCCACATAAGGGCAACCCAGGCCACACCAGGGCAAACCAGGCCACACCAGGGCAACCCAGGCCACATAAGGGCAACCCAGGCCACACCAGGCCACCGGGGCAACCCAGGCCACATCAGGGCAAACCAGGCCACATCAGGTCACACCAGGCCACACCAGGGCAACCCAGGCCACATAAGGGCAACCCAGGCCACACCAGGCCACACCAGGGCAACCCAGGCCACATAAGGGCAAACCAGGCCACACCAGGGCCATACCAGGTCACACCAGGCCACACCAGGGCAACCCAGGCCACATAAGGGCAAACCAGGCCACACCAGGGCAACCCAGGCCACATAAGGGCAAACCAGGCCACACCAGGCCACCGGGGCAGCCAAGGCAAAGTGTGATTAATATCTAACTAAAGGAAGTTTTTTTCAAGTGTAAAACCTTCAAAACCGTCGTTCATTTGGTTTTAATTTGAAGGAAATCTCTGTTACCTTTTTAAACTGCTTCAATGTGTTTTCACGTTTGAGAAAGTTTGATGTAAACAAGCAGAAACGATGTTTGGATGCACAACAACGTGTAAACATTGCTATTTGATTTTGTTCTTTGACAGCATTAGTTGTTAGTTTCGTGCGACCGGTCTCTCATTTTGAAGTTCAAAAAGGAATCTACTGAATGATTTGAATGTCGAAAACCTTTTTACTTTTATATGACGATGTGCGAGACAAGATCAAGACGACGGAGGGGGACGTTTGAACACGTTTGTAGAAAACTGGTTATGAACTCTTGCTGGTTAGAGTTAAATAAAAGAGGCCATTTTGTCCTTAAAGCTGCTAACTGATAGTCGTACAGTCAGATCTGATCTGCAGGTTAGCATCAGCGCTAACACTTCTTATAGCGCAACAGAGAGATATTTACAGTGAAACTACGTCCCGTAAAGTTCATGTTAACCAATCACGTTTTGTGTTGCCTTATCAATAAAAGTTTTTAAACAAACTTTGTGTCTTTCATTTAAACCGTGACATCAACGCTAACCAATCAAAAATCATTGCTGTCGATGTTTTTCCTTCACCTGCTCTGGGAAATAAAATCGTCTTTCAGTTTGTTTGAATCCAGTCGGATACATTTTTGTGGAAGGCGAAGATGTGAGTAAAAGTCAGTCACAGTAAAAAAAAAAAAATCACATACACGAAAATTAAATGTATATCTTTTATTTGAAAATATAGAAAAACAAACATAAATGTCGAGTTGCCCGTGATGTAAAGGGGGAACACAGGCCGCGTTCTCCGGCTTTCACCTTGACAGGTTTCCATCCTGCGGCGCCATAAAAGTTCAAATATTTTCAAATAAATACAGAAATCTTTCAGCCGACCGGATGCTCAGAGGGTCGTGTATCCCAGCATGCACTGGTGATGAGGTGGGGTGTACCTGGACAGGTAACAGTGCTGACACACACGCAGACCACAGTCACACCTATAGCGCCTGTCCTGATTGGCCCCCGATACCAAACAGACAAGTTTGCTTTTTGTTCTGCCATGAAGTTACTGAATTAATATAATATAGTGAATGTAA
>CM050861.1:29041638-29129138 GCA_027580175.1 Siniperca scherzeri | reverse complement strand
GCTGCGCCTCTGCTGCGCCTGCCGCGCCTCTTTGCCGCTCTGCAACAACACAGTGTTTCTGCAGCTCCAACAGAGTGAGACGTCTTCTCTAATAAAACCACCAGCTGATCTCACGTCAGGAGTCACATGCTCCAGTTAAACCTTCATCCACATCAGATCAATAATTTAAGCTCATGAACTTTATAGTTTTGAATCAGGACCTTCAGTATTTGGATCAAGTAGCTCGTGAAAAACAAGATACAGATACATATTTAATCAACATTTCATATCTTCTGCTGCTGCGTAAAAACGTATCAGACTATATATTAAACGCTCAGTCACAGTTGTCGTGACTCACCAGGATGGCGAGCAGAGTGCAGACGAGTGTGATGGTCGGAGAGACGGAGGGGAGGACCGAGTGCTGAAACTCCTGAACCAACCCGCCCGTCATGGAGGCTCGAGGAAGCTCCGCCTCCCCCAGCAGCTTCAGACGAACACCTGAACAGGTATACGGATGGTACGATGAACAGAAAAACAGCAGCAGCGAGGTTTTGTATCACATTAAGAGTCGAAATCACAACCAGTGGGACTCTTTTAATATTTGGCCCTCAGTGTAGCTTCCGATGCTCGAAACATTTATCAGAGATCACAGAAACACAAGTTTACACCTGATCCGACAGCGTTATGAGGAGGCGGAGCCTCACCGAGCATCGCCAGGCTTTTGTCCAGCATGTTGTAGAGGGCCCAGACGTTGGGCGCCCAGTAGGCGTGACAGAGGCCCCGCTTAAAGGGGAAGAGACGGGACAGGACCTGAGGGAGCTGACCCTGAAATAAACACAACACCTTCAGTAACGTAGTCAGTAAACAAACTCGTCTGAGCCTAAAAAGCTGAACCACCGTTGACAGACGGAGACTGCACTCACCATGGCGACGAAGGGGCCGAAGGACAGAGCGCAGACCGAGGCCACGATGCCGCCCAGAGCCAGCAGACGGAGCGGACTGAAACTCCTCCACCTGACAGACCCGTCTGCACAAAACCAAAAAACACCCCGTGCTCTTACGGACAAAACGAGAAGAAAGATTCACACGTTCGCAAAACGTTCTTGTTGTTTGGGTTGGTTGCTACGGTGTTGCTATGGTCTTTCGGGTGTTTGCCTAGATGGAAGATCACTTCCAGACAGTTGTAGAGTCGCAGGGCGGCAATTTTCACATCTGCAACATGCGGAGCAATGCATTGTGGGATTGTTAGCGCTGTGGAGTGTTTGAGGGCTCTTTACAGCGGACACATCTACACACTCAGACAGCAAATATAGTGCACTGGACAGTAACTAGGGAGTGGTTGCTAAGGTGCTTTGCACGGTTGCTAGGATATCACCAGGTGGTTGGTACTGTGTATTCGTCATGTGGCTGCTCTGGTGACTGCGGGTAGTTGCTAGGTGACTGCAGGAGGTTGCTAGGTGACTGCGGGTAGTTGCTAGGTGACTGCTAGGGTGTATGCTTAACTATGTTGTGGGTTAGCTTAGCTATGTCAGGGGTTAGCTTAGCTAGGTTGTGGGTTAGGTGACTGCGGGTAGTTGCTAGGTGACTGCGGGTAGTTGCTAGGTGACTGCAGGAGGTTGCTAGGTGACTGCGGGTAGTTGCTAGGTGACTGCTAGGGTGTATGATTTGGACCCAGTTTCAGTGTCCGCCCCCCCGTTGTGTATTCACAGCATGGTTCCCACACCTTCTTAAACATCAAATTCAAGGACTTTTCAAGGACTTTCCAGGCCCAGACTGAGACGCGGATCAAGGTTAATCACAGTTAAACAGAGAGGCCCGAGTGTGTTACAGTGACTTTAATTAAAAAAAGACATTCAAGCACTTTCAATGACCCATGTCTATTTTCAAAAACTTTCAAAGTCTTGACCCCCCCCCCCAAATTCACAAACTTTCAAGGATTTCAAGATGACATTTTCCTTTTAATCACAATGTTGTTAACCAGCACAGTGGACGAGCAGCTTCTCGCGTTACGATGGCGAACAGGTGTGTGTGTCGTACCTTTGTTGTCCTGAGTGAAGCAGTAACTCCTCAGCAGGTAGATGCCGTAGGCCGGAGCCACGTACAGGTAGATGTGCTTCAGGTTGAGCAGGACGGCGAACAGCAGCGCCCCCTGCAGGTGGCGCGACTGTTCCACACAAACAACAAAAAAAACAAAACAGAGATGGGATCATTTTCTGCGGAGCCCCGTCCAAATAGCATCAAACTTTATTTACGGGGCAGCTTTTTGTGCAGAAACACGTGGTCTCAGGTGCGCACCTGCAGGTGTTTGGCCACCGACAGCAGCAGGAAACCAAACAAGAAGCCGTTATACTGGAAATGAATGTCTGAGGGAAAACGTGAAGGAAGCTGCATCGTGACGACTGAGGGTCGAGCTGAGCCGAATATACGAACAAACTGAGGTTCTGACTGAAACTTAAACGAGCTTTTTAGGTGTATTTGTTTTTTTTTTACGTTCCTTACACGTAAAACTCTTTGCTGAAAATGTCTTTAAACAATCTACTAAAGAAGTACAGAAATGATATCGTAGAAAAGGTTTCAGTCGCAGTCGTCTGGACGCTGTTTTCAGAATCGAGGCGTTTCGGCTCCCATCCGGAAGTCATTCTCAATTGTGAAAATGGTCTGAGAACTCAGAAATGTAAGCTACTCTGTGTTGCTTAAGCCCCGCCCTCAGTGAGGAGTCTACCTGAGTATCTGTTGATTAGCTAGTTTCACCTGAAACTGACCTAATTGTTTCCATGATGGCCCAGTAATCAGTAATCAGGCCTGTTGTTTTCTGGCTGCACCTCCCTCATCACTGTTAAGTACCTGATTAGCATGTGATCGGCTTGACCACGGTGTTAATACGCTGTGGTAAACTTTGGGCAGGTTGAATCTCAGACCACCATTTCTGTTCAAAGAGGGGTTTTCTTTTTTCACAAAATGGCTTCTTTGACTCCTCTTTCAAACCAACTCTTCTCTCTACTTAGAATGAGGGACTACACCGTCTTACAGAAACGATCTGCATCAAAATACACAGTGACTGACGATCGTGTGCAGTTAATAACTGACTATTTCAATGATATTTAATATTATTATTTTCACCAAACGACCTGCGATAGACTGTTCAGTCTCAGAATTTGTTTACTAGCTAGCAGTCTTCTTCTTCCCCGTCTTACTGCCACCTGGCGATCCGGGGAATAGCGTGAAACCACTGGTGGGACTGCGTGCGGCGTCCCCGGCGAGACAAAGTGGCGACTCGTTTCGGGTCGTTTTAACATCGTGTTCTGGTGTCACGGCTGAAGGATACGGTCGACGATGAGGAGGCCGAAGTTCCAGAGCAGCAGAACAGCCAGGACGAAGGACGGGCGGTTCAAAACGTCCCGAGAGCCTTTCTGCCCCTGAACACACCTGCAGCACCTGGAGGAGGAGAGAGCCAATCAGGACCGAGCTGCTGGAAACACCTGATGAGCCTGGAGACACTGCATGTCAAACTAACCTAGCTATGTCACGGGTTAGCTTAGCTAGGTTGTAGGTTAGCATAGCTATGTCAGGGGTTAGCTTAGCTATGACGTGGGTTAGCTTAGCTATGTCGCGGGATAGCTTAGCTATGTCAGGGGTTAGCTTAGCTAGGTTGCAGATTAGCTTAGCTATGACGTGGGTTAGCTTAGCTATGTCAGGGGTTAGCTTAGCTAGGTTGTGGGTTAGCTTAGCTATGTCAGGGGTTAGCTTAGCTAGGTTGTGGGTTAGCTTAGCAATATCAGGGGTTAGCTTAGCTATGTCACGGGTTAGCTTAGCTAGGTTGTAGGTTAGCTTAGCTAGGTTGTAGGTTAGCTTAGCTATGTCAGGGGTTAGCTTAGCTATGTCACGGGTTAACTTAGCTATGTCAGGGGTTAGCTTAGCTATGTCACGGGTTAGCTTAGCTAGGTTGTAGGTTAGCTTAGCTATATCAGGGGTTAGCTTAGCTATGTCGCGGTTAGCTTAGCTATGTCACGGGTTAGCTTAGCTAGGTTGTGGGTTAGCTTAGCTATGTCAGGGGTTAGCTTAGCTAGGCTGTGGGTTAGCACGTACAAGCACGTAACATGTACAGCTTTGTCTCCGAGTACGATGTTGAAGTCCACAAAGTGCTTCTGCAGCGTTCAGCCAAACAGACAAGTTATTTATTTAGCTTCTAATCGTCTCTGAATTCTGTGTAATCCGTGAATCACCTTTGTGCTGCACTAATAGAGCCTGCTGCGTCTGTGGGACGGATGGAGGCTTAATTAGAGAGACTAAAGGCTGCGATCTGGCTCTGGACTCACTCTCTGGCAGCGTAGATAAAGACCACATCAGTGAAGACGACCGACAGCCTCTGGAAGAGTACGGCAGACGGGCTGGCGTAGTCCAGATTCTGCACCACCAGCATGTCTCTGTCGAAGTGCTGAGCCACGTGGGACAGGCCGAACTCGAACCAGGCGAACAGCGGCGGGTAGTCCAGAGTCCAGTCCGACGTGTTCTGCAGGGACGGGGGACAAAACCAAAGGAGAGCTGCAGACGTCTTCACTGTTCTCTCGGAGCGCAGGAAACGTTTACAAAGATCATTTCCACGTGTCTCACGTCCTGCTTATCGCTAAACGCGACACCGTTTCCAGGTGAGAAAAAGAGGAGCGAGAACGCACGAGGCTTAGTTTACCTTTATCACCTGTGTGACAAATATCCCGGAGCAGTACCTGTGCAGAGGACAGAGGGACACCGCAGCACCGTTTAAGGGGACGCGCTGTTACTAAAGACACGTTGCTGACCACGAGTTTCGTCTGTCTGCTAAACGAGTATATTTTACGGCTGTATGTGAGTTTAAAGAGATATGTAGAAAAATATACGCTCGCTGTAAAAATCAAAAAAGGTCAAAGGGGCCATCAACGGCAATGACGTCGCTGTCCAAAGAAAACCATGTGACTCTGTAAATCTGGCAAGTTTGAAACTTTTAGACATCGTGGGGGCGGAGCTGGACTCTCTGGCGGTGGTGTCAGAGAGGAGGATGCTGGGTAAACTACACGCCATCTTTGGACGGCGTCTCCCACCCGCTCCATGACGCGCCGGTCAAACAAAGGAGCGCCTTCAGCGGAAGACTCATCCCCCCACAATGCACCACAGAGCGCCACAGGAAGTCACTCCTGCCTGTGGCCATCAGACTCTTTAGCTCCTCCCTCTAAGTGTCAGTCTGTCTGACCCGAAGTCACTAAACTGGACACTGATCATTAACATCTCTGCCATAATTAATAATAATTGTGAAATATTCTGTTTACTACTTCCGTGCAATATTAGTTTTACCTTAATTACTCTCGACAGCACATGCAGCTCCGCTTATTACTATTACTTATTACATATTTAGTGACATTGTATGTTAGACTGTACTTCATCACCAACCAGTAAACCCACCTGGTACTCGACACTTAGTTTATCTCATACTTATACCGACATGATACTTAATTTATTTTCTGACCTGTTTATAGTTTTACAGTGTATCATATTGTTTGCTAGTACTTTCTCCTGTGTGCGCTGACGTAAAGGCGAGCTGCTGGAACAAAGAGTTTCCCTTCAGGGATCAATAAAGGATTTCTGATTCTGATCAACTGATTCTCCCGCTTCTTGAGCTAAATAAACATTATGAAACAAAGCTGTGCAGATACGTGGTTTCCACAGGAGAGCGACGCAGGTGTGTACATGTTCTGCCGGAGGATGTCGCGCTTGTGTCGTCCAGCGTGAAGACTTGGACACCTTCATTAGATAAACAGGTTTGTGGTGCGACACGTGCTAAAGGATACTTCCTGTCCGAAACAGCAGCAGCCGCACTGACCTCGTGGTACCACCTGGACACCGGCAGACTGTGCGTGATGGCCAGCCAGTTCCTGTGCACCTCGAAGTCTGTGGAATGACTGACGGACAGACACGACAGCACATCAACAGCCGTTCACCCCGGAGGCAGAGCCACACCAAACTCCATACAGAAAACTGCCACTTTAATGTACAAGTCTGGTTTGATGTGACAAAGACCGTCACACAAGCTGAAAAGCTCCCTGGTGGTAGACAGAAATGTACTCATATGCGTTAGGTGAGGGGCGCCAACACATGTCCCATGTACTGTAGTGTAATAATGGCCAACTTAAACTATTGTTCCCTGTGGATTCTTGATTAGAGATATTTTAACTCCACTGTTCCGCCTCTGGTGAGAGAAATAAACAACCACCACAGTGTACAAGGCTGCAGTGGTGGTTGCTGTATTGTATTAATACCGAAATTACCCGTAGTTAATACTGACTCTGTTGATACACTCAGTTATGATTTATGATGTGTGTACGTTGGCAAATCAGCGAGACATCCTTAAAATGTGAGATTTTTCTGAGACGTTTGGCTTAGACAGATGTAACACTGCACTTTATTATATTTCTGAGGACTTCATACAGAGTATAACGGCGCGTAACAAAGTAACAACACATAATAATCTAAATTATGTAGCCAGACGTGCCTCAGGTTGTCACTTATTATTATTATTAATAATAATGAAACTTTACTTCAACGCGGCTTCAAAACGAACTTCTAATGAAAAACGGCGCCATCTTGAGGCTGTTCGGCGACATAATCCGGGAAGTTAATAACACGTCAAGTTAAAGTTACAGCGTCACGTAATTTAAAGTCTAATATAACAAACGGCTCCACGCACATTTTGCTCTCTACTAATTCCGCTGCACAAACAACTTCCTCAACGTTAATGTTTAGTTTAAAATTAGATCTTCTGGCTTGTGGCTAACGTTAGCTACTTCAGTTCGTTAGCCGGATGCTAACAGTCTTCGCAGCGGCTTTTAAATTACCGCTTATTAAATAAAACTTTCGGCCTGAAGCTGCACCGCTCGATGAAGCTAGTTTACATCAAAACAATCCCACTCACTAGGCGCTGATAAACAGACATTTCAGGAAGGAAACTCCCAGTGCTAACGCGGGGAACCAGCTCCAACTGTCCGCCGCGGGCGCCGCCATGACAGTGACGTTGTTGATTTTTGTGAACAAAACTTTATTGACAGCTCCGTGCCGGACACGACAGCTGCAGGAGAGACAGTGACGTAATCATTTGGATGCCTTAAATGTCGCCTCGTAAACTCAGGAATTCTGAGCTTCCTTTGTAAAATAAAATATTTAACTAGCAGTTAGCAGTAATAGTAGTAATTATTATTACTGACGCATTCACATGTAGTTTACGCATTTTATATACTGTTGGGTGTTTAACAGTGCATCGTATTTTATATGCTCGTTATAGGTTTTTAATGTTTTTAAAAATATGTAACGAGTAACTTTAGGTACTGAATAAATGTAGTGCAGTAAAAAGTACAAACGTTTCCTCTGAAATGAGTCGAAGTATAAAGCAGGATAGTTACTTTCCACCACTGTCGTTTCACCTCACCGGTAACGTAGTCGGTGTTTAAAATGATTTACAATAATAATAATAATAATGTGTTTGTATGCAGTTCTAAATGAATGCATCGGCAGTAACAGCAGCGAGGTTTAACTGAAGCTGCGATTTGTGTCACTAATGAAATAATAAACAGGTGTTCAGTGTTTTATGCAGACGTCACTGAACAGTTTGGTACGGCAGCCCAGACACTCAAAATACATTAAAACGTGACTACAGTAATAATGATTCACACACACACACACACACACACACACACACCCCGGACTTGTGTCGTGCTGTTCCATGTATTTCCCACGGTCCCTGAATGCAGCATCAGAGCGGACGGGTCTTTCCAGTTTTCCCTGAACTTCCTCGTGCTGTCAGACTGCTTCCGGTCCGTCAGCTGTGTGTGTGTGTGTGTGTGTGTGAGTGCAGTTTGTTCGGGTCAGCTGGAGTCAGTAGTTTTACTGTTTAAGGAAACTTTATTGAAACTCATAAACAGCTTCCGGGATGCACGCGCTGCTGCGGCGGGTCGGAACGTGGAGAGGTGAGCAGCATAACGAACCGCGGTGCATGCTGGGTCCAGCAGAGCTCCAGCATTCACATCTTTACTTAAGGAAATATGAATAAGGTGCATTATTTCCAGGCCAGGACCAGTTGCCAGGCAACCAGCTGAGACTCCAGGTAACTGGCTCCCGCCCAATGAACAGACAGACACGTGACGACCCCACGTAACACGTGACGCGCTGTTTCGTCACGTTAATCAGGAAGCTGTAGCGCTGCTGGTTGGTGGGTTCCGTTCCCTTTGGCTAGGCTAGCAGTTTCCCCCCCTGTTTCCAGTCTTTGCGCTAAGCTAGGCTAACCAGCTGTAGCTTCGTACGTATTGGACAGCGGTACGAAACTGCTGCTTCCACTCCGCTGCGTCTCAGAGGCTAATCTCTTCGCCGCGCTACATCTGTCTGACAGCTTTAGTAACTTTGCAGATTCAGATTATTAATAACAACATCGTAGAAAAGGTTTCAGTCGTAGTCGTCTGGACGCTGTTTTCAGAATCGAGACGTTTGGCTCCCATCCGAGTCATTCTCAATTGTGAAAATGGTCTGAAAACTCAGAAATTTATGCTACTCTGTGTTGCATAAGCCCGCCCTCAGGGAGGTCTACCTGAGTATCTGTTGATTAGCTAGTTTCACCTGAAACTGACCTAATAGTTTCCATAAGTCAGTTTCAGGTGAAACTAGCTAATCAACAGACAGGTAGACTCCTCCTGAGGGCGGGCTTACAACACAGAGTAGCTTAAATTTCTGAGTTCTCAGACCATTTTCACAATTGAGAATGACTCGGATGGGAGCCAAACATCTGATTCTGAAAACAGCGTCCAGACGACCACGACTGAAACCTTTTCTACGATGGAGCGCTGCTGGACGAATGAGGGACGACACCGTCTCATTAATAACAAATATATAATTGTGATGTAATAGATTAAGATAAGGGGAATTCACGAGCCGCCCAGCAGAATGTAAAGTCATTAAAGGAGCTCCACCTTCGCCAGCTGCATCTTAAAGTGACAAGCACATTAATGCATCAATAATTATAATCCTGTAATAAAGATATTATGACTTTAAGTATATTTCCATGCTACTACTGTTGTACTTTTGCTTGCAGCAGAGTATTTCTACGCTGTGGTAGTACGTCGATTCCTGAAGGAAAACATCTGAGTCCTTCCTCCTCCTCTGAGCTAAGCTAAGCTAACCAGCTGCTAGCTGTAGCTTCACATTTACTGTACAGACACGAGAGCGGGATCAACCTGAGCTCTCAGCAAGGAAGCAAACGCCTCTTTAAGTTTTTAAATGTACCCCAAAAACAGGCTAAATGTGTGTGTGTGTGTGATAGGTTTCCATGTGACGGTCCCCGTGGCGACCTTCGACCTGAGGAAAGTCGAATTAACGCCTCTGGAGCAGCGAAAGCTCACCTTCGACTCCCACGCCATGGTGACGGAGCTGCAGAGCAGCGGTGAGGAAGCGTTTACTGTCTCAGATAATGACCGAAGGTGAAATACTTCACTGCCGGAACTAAAACTAACGAGTTTAGAAAATAATGTTTGTCATTTATTGAGCTAAAAGACGACAGCAGCGCATCGGGACTGAAACAGGGAAGTTCAGCTAGCTGCTGGCTGTTGGCTGCTGGCTGTTAGCTGTTAGCTGTTGGCTGCTGGCTGTTAGCTGCTGGCTGCTGGCTGTTAGCTGCTGGCTGTTAGCTGCTAGCTGCTGGCTGTTAGCTGCTGGCTGTTAGCTGCTGGCTGTTGGCTGTTAGCTGCTGGCTGTTGGCTGCTGGCTGCTGGCTGTTAGCTGCTGGCTGTTAGCTGGCTGTTGGCTGCTAGCTGTTGGCTGCTGGCTGTTAGCTGCTGGCTGCTAGCTGCTGGCTGTTAGCTGCTGGCTGTTAGCTGCTGGCTGTTAGCTGCTGGCTGCTGGCTGTTAGCTGCTGCTGGCTGCTGGCTGCTAGCTGCTGGCTGTTAGCTGCTGGCTGTTAGCTGCTGGCTGCTGCTGGCTGTTGGCTGCTGGCTGTTGGCTGCTAGCTGCTGGCTGTTAGCTGCTGGCTGCTAGCTGCTGGCTGTTAGCTGCTGGCTGCTAGCTGCTGGCTGTTAGCTGCTAGCTTCTGGATGGGAGACAAACTGTCGTTGAGTTTGAAACAAAGATAAAAGTAGTTTGATCAGAAACGTGTTGACAGTCTGTTCAGCTTTCGTGCAGCTGCAACACGCAGCTCGTCGTTTGCTTCGCGTAAAAGAAAGTTTCTATAATTAAAACAACAAATGAAAGTTGCAGGTTTCAGCTTTGACCTTTTGATTCTGAACGTGTGTGTTTTCACGAGGACGCGGTTCAGACCGACGCGCTCTCTGAAACACTTTCTCTGAAAAGAAAAGCGTTTTCATCTTGTGCAGGTCTGGAGAAGCGGCAGGCGGAGCTCGTCGTTTCAGCTCTGGTCACCCTGACGACGGCCAACATGGACATCGTGTACAGAGACATGGTGACCAGATCCCACCAGGTAGGACGCCTTTCGGACTACAACACAAGTAAGACGCAACGAGCCCCCACCCCGACATCCAGTACATTACCTTTACTTAATCCGGGAGCCAGACCTGAGCGCACAGCCGCCATGATGGAACGAGGAGAAACTTGTCTCGCTGTACTGAAGTACCGCTGTGAGCCACTTGTACTTTGAGTATTTCTACTTTATGTTACTTTACACTTCCTGTCCAGTGAAAACCACGTATCTCCACAGGTTTGCGATGAAGTTCCTTTACGCGCTGAGAAAAACTCTCCTTTAAGACAAATGAACTCTGTAAATGACTTCCGTCTCCACGTCTGTCGTTCCGACAGGAAATCGCCGTGCAGCAGATCATGGCTCACCTGGACTCCATCAGGAAGGACATGGTGATCCTGGAGAAGAGCGAGTTCGCCAACCTTCGATCTGAGAACTCGGTGCGACGACACGTTAAATCTCTCTTTTCATTTCACGAGTTTAAATGAAGTGTTTTTGTCAGTGTAATGAAGCAGAAAGCTGCCAGAATTCAAGACAGATGCCACGTACACAAATGTTTAAGTCTGTATTGATAATCGCTCAGAATGAGACGGCGTAGTCCCTCATTCGTCCAGGAGTGTTTTCTATCGTAGAAAAGGTTTCAGTCGTCTGGACGCTGTTTTCAGAATCGAGACGTTTCGGCTCCCATCCGGAAGTCATTCTCAATTGTGAAAATGGTCCGAGAACTCAGAAATTTAAGCTACTCTGTGTTGCTTAAGCCCCGCCCTCAGGGAGGAGTCTACCTGAGTATCTGTTGATTAGCTAGTTTCACCTGAAACTGACCTAATAGTTTCCATGATGGCCCAGTAATCAGTAATCAGGCCTGTTGTTTTCTGGCTGCACCTCCCTCATCACTGTTAAGTACCTGATTAGCATGTGATTGGCTTGACCACGGTGTTAATACACTGTGGTAAACTTTGGGCAGACTGAATCTCAGACCGCCATTTCTGTTCAAAGAGGGGTTTTCTTTTTTCACAAAAATGGCTTCTTTGACTCCTCTTTCAAACCAACTCTTCTCTCTACTTAGAATGAGGGACTACACCGTCTTACAGAAATGATCTGCATCAAAATACACAGTGACTGACGATCGTGTGCAGTTAATAACTGACTATTTCAATGATATTTAATATTATTATTTTCACCAAACGACCTGCGATAGACTGTTCAGTCTCAGAATTTGTTTACTAGCTAGCAGTCTTCTTCCGTTCAAACCAACTCTTCTCTCTACTTACAATCTTACTACTTAGAGAAGAGTTGGTTTGAAAGATTTAATTGACTTGTGGAAACTATTAGGTCAGTTTCAGGTGAAACTAGCTAATCAACAGATACTCAGGTAGACTCCTCCCTGAGGGCGGGGCTTAAGCAACACAGAGTAGCTTAAATTTCTGAGTTCTCAGACCATTTTCACAATTGAGAATGACTTCCGGATGGGAGCCGAAACGTCTCGATTCTGAAAACAGCGTCCAGACGACTACGACTGAAACCTTTTCTACGATCACTCAGAATATTATTATAGAACAGTTTAAGGATGTAAAAGGATATCGTTTCACTGTTTGCACACACGGATACATCCGAAACGTAAGAACTAAAAGTATAACTGAGTCTGGTTTTCCTGTAGAAAATGAAGCGAGAGCTGGAGCAGCTACACAGCAGACTGAAGGTGAGGAGGAGTTTTCAGACGGGAAGTTAGTTCGCAGCCTGTCGGAATACAAAGCAACGTTTTTCTGTTTGTGTTCAGGAGGAGAGTCAGAAAGTCCGAGCAGAAACCAAACTGGACATCAACCTGGAGAGCAGCAGGGTCTCCGACATGGTGAGTGTGTGTCGACGGTTACATCAGACAGTAAGTGAACGCATCGCAGCCGTGTAGTGAAAGCAGCAGCTACACGGCAGACGGGATGCGTTCAGGTACAGTATTGAGTGTAGGCAGCGATCAGAGCGCACAGCTGGACTGAATGAAAGTGGAAGCGCATCTGTTCCAGCAGACGCGCTTCAGGTGACGAACGCGTGTAGAAACGCTGTTTCACGGTGCCGACGTTCAGCGCACCGGCCCGTACGTCAGCTTGACATCCCGGCGGTTACCGACGAGTTATCGGCTTGTAATGAAGAAGGAACGTCCCGTGAATCGCAGCCGGCGAGGAGCTTCACCGCTAAGAGCTACCGATTCGTTCGCGGTGACTCGGCGTCGTCGTTTCAGTTTAAAGGCAGTTTTTCGGTTCTTTGTTAAACATTAGTTCGTACACGTACTGAACAGCTGCAGAGCTTTGACCTCAACTGATTCGGCTGCATATCGACGTGGTCGGCAGCTGCAGCAGAGCTCACGGAGGCAAAGAAATCCTCCTCAGAGAAGTAAGCGGCAGCCACGCAGCAGATGGCGTTAAACACGAAGAGACGCACCTTCCAGCGATACGATGTCCTCTCCTGAGAGACACGGAGCGAGAATTCAAATGTATTTGATTTATAGAAAACAGTGATGTGATGAGAAACACGACTGTGATCATGACAATCAGGTTTTTATGAACGTATGTATTTTTTATGTATTCAGAACCTTTATATCTTGATGTCTCCAGATATTAAACAGTTCAGAGCCGCAACTAAGTTATTTTCATTATCAATGAATCTGCCGATTATTTTCTCAACTAATCGTTTCAGCTGTAAAACCGATCTGGTGATGCTTTGGGTCTGTAGCAACCAACAAACTACACTGAACGCCCGAACGCAGCATTTAGCATCAGAAACCTCCTCAGAGTCGTGACTCCGTCAGGTCTGAACTCTCAGACATGAAACTCACGTCGAGTCGTTCAGCGCGACTCGCTCTTCCAGAGGACGTCGTCGTCTCTGACGTCCGTCCAGAATAAACCTCCAGAAACCAGCTGAGACGCCAGAGAAGAAAGCGGCTGCAGAACCTGCCTGAGAATCCTGCTGTTTCTAAGTTTCCTTCAGTCTCGCAGTGATCCAGAGACGGCTGTCTGTCCGTCCACGGGTCCACTGCAGACAGGAGCTGCTGACCGCTGGTTCGGCTGGGAACAACGTGACAAAACGTAAACTAATACAGGGCTGTGTAAAGCAGCATAGTTTTAGCTAGCTGTTCCTAATAAACTGGCAATAATAAACCCAATAACTTTCATACGGCCCCTCACATTCACCTCTGTCTCTCCCGGTCTGTCAGGTAAATAAGTTTTCATCATTTCTGCCTGTGCGTTTAGTCAACGTCAAACATCACGAGCTTCTGGCTGTGTGTAAAACGGGAGGGGGTGGGGTCAGGAAACACCTGGAAGTCTGTTAAATACAACTTGGGCTTTAGGCCGAGCGTCGGCCACCGCGACAGACTGTCAGTCAGTAAAGCAACTTTCACCGCGTCGTTTTAATGCCGTGTTTCCGGGGTGGTGGCACTTCTTTATCTTAACACTTACAGAAGCTCTTAAGGTCTTAAGTTGTAGCTCACATCGTAATTCGCTGAATCTATGGCAGCATTGTGCTTCCTGTTTACGCGGGCCGCTGCCTCACTTTGTGTTTTTCTGTCAGTTTACTGAACAGGAGAAGAAGCTGATGGAGGCCAGCACAGAGTTCCATCACAAGGTAAATGGACTGTATAAAACTACACCTGGGGCGTCCTGTCCACGGACAGGAGGGTGTACTTAGTAATTTAGCGGTGTGGGATGTGATTGGTTGTTTTTGATGTGGTTCGGTTGGCGACATCGCCACGTGTCTCCTGTGGCCAGAAAGCCGACCTCGAACACGACAACATGGAGATCAACAAGAAGATGGACCTGCAGGTGGCCTCGCTCAAAACCGTCCTGGAGTCTCTCAAACTGGAGACGATCCGCTACCTGGCAGGTAAACCTCTTCCACGTCCTTCAAAGCACGCAGAACGGTTACTGGCGTGAAAGCCGATTGGACGATCACAGTTGAGGGGCGGGGGTTTAGCGTACAAACAGAATGAAAGAGAGTGTGGTTATCGGTATAAGACGGTGTGGTCCCTCATTCGTCCAGGACTGTTCTATCGTAGAAAAGGTTTCAGTCGTAGTCCAAGAACCAAGAAGGAACGGCGTCTCCATCCCTTATGTATCTGGACTGTCTGAAAGACTACAAAGGATCTTTAGACAGCACGATGTTCCTGTTTTCTTTAAACCAGGCAACACTTTAAGACAGAAACTCGTTCACCCTAAGGACAAGATGCCCACACAGAAACAGAGCGATGTAGTTTACTCCATTCAGTGCAGCGAGGAAAACTGCAAAGAGCGGTACATAGGCGAGACCAAACAGCCACTTCACAGAAGACTTTATCAGCACAGACGACACGCTAACTCGGGATCGCAGAGCACCGTGCGTTTGCACCTAAAAGCTACAAACCGCACATTTGAAGACGGCGAGGTGAAGAGTCTAAGTAGAGAGAAGAGTTGGTTTGAAAGAGGAGTCAAAGAAGCCATTTTTGTGAAAAAAGAAAACCCCTCTTTGAACAGAAATGGTGGCCTGAGATTCAATCTGCCCAAAGTTTACCACAGTGTATTAACACCGTGGTCAAGCCGATCACATGCTAATCAGGTACTTAACAGTGATGAGGGAGGTGCAGCCAGAAAACAACAGGCCTGATTACTGATTACTGGGCCATCATGGAAACTATCAGGTCAGTTTCAGGTGAAACTAGCTAATCAACAGATACTCAGGTAGACTCCTCCCTGAGGGCGGGGCTTAAGCAACACAGAGTAGCTTAAATTTCTGAGTTCTCAGACCATTTTCACAATTGAGAATGACTTCCGGATGGGAGCCGAAACGTCTCGATTCTGAAAACAGCGTCCAGACGACCACGACTGAAACCTTTTCTACGATGATTATCGGGATGTTGGCTGAAGGCGTTCTCCCCTGTGCTGCTCCCCAGCGACGGTGTTCTCCTGCCTGGCCATCGCTCTGGGAGTCTACCGGCTGTGGAGGTGAAGATCCGCAAACTGCTGAACTCGTCTTTATACGCGACGCAAAGCACTTCAGTTTAGCTGCGGAGGAGGACGCGGCGTGACCGGGACATCGCCGCTGCTGCTGCTGCTGCATGTTTAAAGCAACTTCAACCAACTTCAGTTCATCTCCACTGAGTTTTACTTCAGTAAAAGTCTTGCATTTAAAATCGTACTTAAGTAGAAGTACGTAAGTATTATCAGCTCAATGTACTCATGTGCTCAGCAAGTACTAGAGGGCTACCACACTTACTCAAGTACTGTACGTAAGTACAGTGTTTAGGTATTTGTACTTTTTCTTTCCATTTAATGCTACTTTATACTCTTATATACATTTCAGAGAGAGATATTCAGTGGTGGAAGAAGTACTCAGATCGTTTCTTTAAGTGAAAATACACCATTGTAAAAAAAAAACTCCATTACAAGTAAACTTCAGCGTCATGTAGTTAAAGTATCAGCTAATAATACTTCTGTACTTTTACTTAAGTAGGATTTTTACTTGTAAACGAGTACTTTTACATTGTGGTATTGCTACTTTTACTTAAGTGAAGGATCTGAGTGCTTCTCTGAAATGTAGTGGAGTAGAAACATAACGGAAATACTCAAAGTACGAGTACCTGAACCGACCCTTTAAAAGAACAAACGCTTTTATATTTGATGCTTTTATGTAACTCCTGCTTTTGGAAACTGATTTTAGTCAGAACAAGAAAATGGTTTTTAATGATGTTCACTTGTTTTCTTTGATCGTGCTGAATCTGATAGTTTCATTATCGATCAGCAGTTTGAAATGTAAAAGCTTCAGAGTGAAGCAACGTCTGGAGCTTCCTGACGTCAGTTAACTGAAACTACGAGATCGTTTATCCGAAACATGTCGAATATGAAGCAGCCGGACGTGTTTGTTCCGCTGCTGGACTGCAGACGACGTCAGCGACCGTCACAAATAAAGATTTTAAAAAAACTGCACGTGTGGTTTTATAATTTTATAAATTAGATTTTCATATTTTTCCCGTGACGTTAAAAGAAAGAACACACAGGAGGAAGTACTAGCAAACAATATGATACACTATAAAACTATAAAACAGGTCAGAAAATAAATGAAGTACCAGGTGGGTTTACCTGTTGATGATGATACAGTATAATAATACGATGTGATAAAATAAGTAATAAGTAATAAGCAGAGGTGCATGTACTGTCGAGAGTAATAGAGGTAAATAATATCAATATCAATAAATAAGAAAAACTAACATGGGAAAACTAAATATTGCACAGTTATTCAAGTATTGCAGAGATGTTAATGATCAGTGTCCAGTTTAGTGACTTGGTCAGACAGACTGACACTTAGAGGGAGGAGCTAAAGAGTCTGATGGCCACAGGCAGGAGTGACTTCCTGTGGCGCTCTGTGGTGCATTGTGGGGATGAGTCTTCCGCTGAAGGCGCCTTTGTTTGACCAGCGTCATGGAGCGGGTGGGAGGCGCCGTCCAAGATGGCGTGTAGTTTACCCAGCATCCTCCTCTCTGACCCCACCGCCAGAGAGTCCAGCTCCGCCCCCACGATGTCACCGGCCTTACGGATCAGTTTGTTGAGCCTGTTGGCGTCCGCTTATATACCTTTATATTTAGTTTTGTTTATTCCTATGAAACGTGCCACTGTGTGTCTGCGTACTTGTACTCGCTACATAGTGGGGACTGAGGGCTTTACCTACAGAGTGAGGACGTTTGGGCCGGTCCTCACAACTTTAACGGGCGGTTTGATGGGTGAGGTCTGTGTGTTTGTGGGTATCAATAGGTTGTTGGTCCATCAGTAGTGGAAATGATGGTTTTGCTGTTTCCGTTCACCTGCCGCGGGACTACAGGTGGAAACAAAGTACGTCTTTTCTTTTTGAGATTAATGCATTTTGTAGCTGGTCGCTGATATAAATACATTTAATAAACTACAACAAAATACTGAAAATGTGACCGAAGCTGAGAAACGGAGGACTCGCTGCTGTGAAGGCAGCAGCCTGCATTTAAAGATGGAGGATGGTGAAAGGAAACAGCATTAGTCCTGTGCGGTCAATGTGCTGTGCGGGCGTAACGGAGGACCGCCGGCGCCTGTTCGACAGAGCCAGCGGTGTAACTCCAGCACTCGGGCCCCAAACAAAAAGCTTCAAAATGTCTTTAAACACGTAATAATCTGTACTCACGAACTCCGGTTACTCCGATCTTAAGATAATAAAGAGAATTATAACGTTGTGTTCAGATTCTTCACATTTTACTTTAGTGAAAGTACCAATAAAACAAAAATGCTTCTCCCACCGCTGGATTTTGGTTGCGGAGAACGTCGATGACAAAAAACACAAACACGTTAAATGTTCGACAGTTTTAACATGTCGAGTTTGGGAGAGTTCATCGATCAGCAGGCAGGAAGCACGCTGTGTGCGGCCGCTCCGTCAGAATAAAAGCAGCCGGACGGAGAATCAAAACGTAGGTTTGATGTAAAGATTTATAAAACTTTAAAGACTTAAACGTAAAGATGCAAAGACCTGCAGACAACCTCGACTTCCCCGACACTCAAAACACAAAAGTCTCCATTTTAAAGACTTTTTTTTTTTTTTTTTTTAAACTGAAACTTTTCAGATGAAAGAAATCACGACACGACGGAAACTTTAAATCCACTAAACCTTTATTTTTAAGTTTTGAAACCCAAATGACAATAAAAACTGAGAGCAGTCAAAAGATCAATCACTGTTCACACAAACAAGTTTCAGACTCTTTTATTGAAGATCAACTCGAGACCAAAGAAAACAAAACGAAAAGACGACTCGGATCCTCCGCAGAAGCGAAACCCGGAGAGCAGGTGGAGTCTTCGGTTGTCCGGTCAGATGATGCTTACCTTTAACGCAGCCAGAAACAACCCAACACCTGCAACTACTCGTCAAACCCATCAATCCATCCAACTATGTACAGGCTAACAGGCGGCAAACTGCAGCCGTTAGATTCAATCACCGTTACACCAGAGATACCAAAAAATACTTTAATTTATAAATTAAATCATTTACATCCTTTAGCCAAAAGGAAACCAAACATTTCTCTCTCTTTTTTTTTTAATAAACGATTTCAGTTCAGTTTTCATTTGATTCACAGAGAACAGGAGACCTGAAATGGTCGCGCAGAATCCAAATACAAAAATGTATTTATGTTATGTTGCCGAGGACCCGGCCTCCGCACGTAAAAACGCCTTTTCTTCCGAAAACAAAGAAAAGGTGAAGGTGAGGCAGCAGCAGCGTTACTGTTTATTCTGCTCAGATTGCACTTCGTCCGTTAAAACCTCCTGCTCCTCCTCCTTTTTCACATCAGGAAGCTCGCCGGCCTCACACTCGACTTCCTGTTTGAGCGAGGCGGAGGCGGCGGCGGCGACAGCACAGGAAGTATCCTCCTCCTCCTCCTCCTTCTTGACGAAGGCGCTCAGCGGGTGGTCAGCGAGCACCTTGTTGGGCGACGGCGTGACGTCGAGGTACGAGGACGTCTGAGGAGACAAACGGCAGCAGGTCAGACGTCTGGAGGTTTCATTTCTTATTATTTCTACATTTCGGTCTTCAGTTACTCACGTTTTTATAATCTTCGAAGCAGGAGGGATGGAAGTTCTGTGGAGAGAGAAACATTTATTCATAACCATCGATATCTTGTCAGAGCGAAGCGCTAAATACACACCAGGACTTCCAGACTTCACGTTCAGAAACCAAACGCCACTCCGGTTCCTCTTATTCGACCGATAATCTAATGCGACCGTTTAAAACTCGTCGGAACAGAAGTTGTGTAACTCGATCGGGCCCGTGGCTATTTTCATCAGCGATCGTTCGGGCCATAAAAGGTGAGAAAGGACTTTTAAAAACAGAGCGCGGCGGCGGCGGCGTACCTTGTCGTCGACCCTGATGGCGTTCTTCAGGAACCAGTCCTCCTCCTCCTCCACCCAGTACGTCTCGAACGGCTCCTGGCAGATTTCACACAACTGCAGGAGGAGAAAGCAACAGCGTTTTACTTCTGATCGAACTCACGCTGGAAAACATAAGTGTGAACTGAGGGGCGCGTTTCCTGTCGAGCTTCATCTCTGATTGGTCCCTGCCGGCCACCGTACTCTGACCGCAGCTGTGTCTGCAGTCTCTCAAACTGTATTTCAGTGCTGGAAAGTAACCGAGTACATTTACTCAAGTGCAGATTAAGCTACACAGCAGAATCTCAAGTCACTGAAGCAGCTCAACACATTAAAGCAGCAATGATTAGAGTCCAGTAATATAACGTATCATTCTGCGCGACGAGCTCTTTGCCTTGTGGAGGCCGTCCTCCGCCCCCCCGACAGACGCGGGTCCGACGGGAGACGGGTCTCACCTCGCCCACTTGGTCCTTGGTGGCCTTCACGCTCTGGAACTCCTTCTCCTTCGCGGCCGCCTGGCTCTTCTGGACCTCCTCCTCGTTCTCCTTCTCGAAGAAGTGACTCTTCGCTCGCTCCTCCAGGTCGGCGATCTCCTCAAACTCGATCCAGTCCTGACACACACACACACACACACACACACACACGAGTTTAAACATCAGGACCGACTGTTGTCCGTCTGTAACACTGAGAGTCGAATGTTGATCACGATAAGTATTTAGCACTTTTTCCAGCACTTCCTGATGACATAAAAGCCACGAGACAGGATTTAACACTTTGCTTCATTAAACTTTTCCTTCTCTGAGGAAAGTGAATTCGAAGCTTTAAAGAGCTGCAGAGCCTCTGGGAGGCCTCCAGCTGTTCGGCATCAGTACTGCAGATGTGCGTGCTCTCACCCTGAGGGTGTAGTACCAGCGGCGGTGCGTGATCTTCTTGCTGGCGACCTTCCCGGCGTGGTTCTGCCTGAAGTGCCAGTCCAGGTGGTCGGCGTACATGTCGGTCTGAGCGGCGGTGAACCTCATGCTGCACAGACAGCACTGGTTCCCCGAGTACAGCTTGGTCACCACGCTCTCGTAACGCCTGAGGGGGGACAGGGGGGGGACAGAAGGTGTCACAACACTGAACCCGAACCCCAGCTGTTCCATTCCTGACCTCGATTTTAAGACTAACGTTGACCTGAGACCACGTGGGACAGCGGACGGTCAGTCGAGGAACAAATGTGGAACAGGTCCAAACGGTCGGACGCCGGGACATTTGATCCGGACTGGAATGAACCGTTGAGTCCCGACGTGACGCCCCAACAGTCCAAACCCGAGAACATTCAGTGTGCAGAGAGAAAAGCTACAAATCCTCACATCGCAGGATCTGAACCAGAGACCGTTCGCTCAAAAACTAAAAGAAATAAATAAGTGATCGGACTAGTTGCCGATTAATTTTCTGTTGATCGACTCGAGTCCGTCGTCTCGGAGGCCGCGCGGTCTGTACTCACTGTTTCATGTCATCGATGGTGAAGCCGGTGAGGTCTGGGATGTCTTCCTCCTCCTCCACCTCCGGCTCCTGCTCCTCCTCTTCCTCCTCCTCCAACGGAGGAGCAGCCGGAGCCGCCGCAGAAGACGACGACGACTCTGGAAAAATAAGTACAATTATTTTAACAACGAACAACCGAATAACAGAAATATTAGTAGAGCTTTATTAAAAAGGGTCCCGATGACGACAGCGGCAGCACGGAACAGCTGAAGAGAGTTTTCAGAGATTTAGTGGAAACATTAAAAGCGGCCCACTGACCGGCGTCGGCGGGCGGGGCGGCGGCGTCGGGCTGCGAGGGTTTGATGATGCCGTTGGAGATGAGTTTGGACAGCAGGTCGTTGACGTCCACCTGACCGAAGTGGTTCTCTGGAGGGACGACCTGCGGAGCTGCGGGGACGCACAAACAGGCGGTTAGAAACACTTAACACCCCATCTACTGCGCTGACCATCGATAAGCAACGCAGCCCCGCTTCAAAACGCCCGGACTTCAAGGCAAAGAGGGCTCCGAGCGTTTCGTGTTTTATTATTCTTAGAACAAGTTTTGTACTTCATGTATTTACTGTCTTCAGTTTTTAAAAAAGTCACTTGTAATGAAGGAATTCTTTTCCTCATCAGTTGCGTTTATATTCACGTAACTCCCACGAATGAGCAGGGACTTACTCTGCGGTCTGAAAGGCACGGCGTTCTGAGGCAGGAAGGGCTGGCTGAGGTTCGCCATCATGTTGACCTGAAAGCAGAGAACAGGTTCGTACACGGCGCGCAGAACACAGCGAGAACTGTTTCTCTGTAAAACTATCAGCCAGTAACTCATGTTAACTAAATCATGTGGATTCAGTGTTTGATTGACAGGTGCGTCACTCACCGGCTGCTGCATGCCGACGGCGGGGGCGGCGGCGTTGTAGAAGGGGGCGGGGGCCAGCTGGCTGAAGGGCGGCGCCTGCTGCATGTTGAAGCTTCCTGCCTGCTGCAGGTTCGGCTGAGCCGGGAACGCCATCGGCCCCGCGGGGAACTGAGGGTTCATGGGCTCCGGGAAACGCTGAGGGGCCATGTTGAAGTTCTGCTGGGGGGCCATTGGGTTTTCGTAGATGGGCGGGGCCATCTGCCTCATGGGGGGCTGCAGGTTGTGTTGGGGAGCGAACCTCATGGGGCCCTGCTGGCCAGGGGCGCACTCGTAGTGTGGGGGCCCGCCCTGATGGGGCACGTTGGGTATGTCAAACCTGGGCCCCGGCTGGACGGGCCCGTCAAAGCGCATCGGACCGGGGCCTTCAAACCTCATCGGGCCCATCTGGTTCGGAGGGCCCTCGAAGCGCATGGGCCTCTGCTGCTGGAAGCCCATTGGTCCGGATCCAGGACCAGGGGCCATGTTAAAACGCTGCATAGGACCCTCAAAGTGACCCGGTCCGGGCCCCTGTCCCTCAAACCTCACTGGGGGCTGCTGACCGATCGGACCATCAAACCTCCCAGGGCCTTGGGGGTGAGGTGGACCGTCAAACCGCCCAATACCATCTCCGCCTCTCATGGGCCCGTGAGCCATGTGGGGTCCGTCGACCTGCCCGGGTCCGTCAAACCGCTCTGGCATGTTGTGATGAGGACCGCCGCCGTCAAACCTACCGGGACCCTGGTGGTGAGGCTTGTCGAACCGGGACGAGTCATCGTAGCGCCCGGGGCCGCCACCTTCGTACCAACCCGGAGGGTGCGGTCTGGAGGGGCCCATGTGCCCGGGCCCGTCGTACCGGGAGGGAGGGTGTCCTCCGTCGTGCGGTGGCGTGTGTCCCGGGGAGTCGCTGTGCTGTCGGACAGAAGACAGCGGTCCTCCACGGGGCGGCACCTTGAGGATGGATTTGGGGGGAGGGGGAGGATGAGGGACATCCAGATTGAGGGGCCCGTCGTCGGAGTGCTCACTGTTGGGACTCTCGAAGCGTGCGATCGGGCTCACCTCTGCCGAGTCCTTCTGGTGTAGAGGCGACAGGCGCTCGCGCTCGAACCTCGGGGCCGGGGCGTCCAGACCAGCCGGACTCGGGCAGTTCCTGTGGACCACGGTGCCAGAGGGCGGGGGTCCCTCCGGCCTGCGTGGGTCGGGGTGTCTGGGGTCAGCAGGCGGGCCGTACCTCCGCGGAGCGTCGTAGCCACTCTTCTGCTCCTCGCGATCGTCGTAGCGCTGGCGCTCCGTCAGCGGCGAGTTCCACTCTCTCTCACCTGGAAACAACAGACGCAAACTCATCGAGACGTTCTCCGACTTCCTGCGACCGTTACTGTCGGCGAACATGGCGCGACACTCACTCGTGATTTTATGTGTTTGACTTTAACAGTACGAGCTTCATGTACCTTAAGGTTACTGGAGACAGAAACTACAGAGAAGAGACCTAAATAAGGATTTCAACTTAACTCTTCTTCTCTCCAACTAATTACTGACTACGACTCCCATGACCTCCGGGGAGGCTGACTGCGGTGACCTGGATCTGAGGCTGCTGTTGTGCTGCGTGCGAGCTTAACTCCTAATGAAATGTGTAAACTGCGATCTCTTTAGAAGAGTCTCTAACCCTGCTGGAGCATCACTGATCGAGACCCTGACACCCCGCAGCTCCAGAACCTGACCTCTGACCTCTCTGTGGATAAAGACGACAGATAACAGGTAACATTCGGCTTCACGTATCGTGTGAACAGACGCATCGTCGTGGACGCGCTCGGGGCAGCGGACTCACTGGGCTCTCGGGGGTCGGCTCTCCTCCTGAAGCGAAGGCCCGGCAGAGATTTCAGAGTGGGGAACTCTTTGCCGTGGTTGTACTCCTCGATCATGGGGCCGAGCGGCGGCCGTGGCTCTTCGCGCTCTTTACTTCGCCGTTCACCTGTAAGAGCCATTAACCAACGGACGTCAGCGACACACACACACACACACACACCTCAGAACTTTAAACACACCTGGCTTCTTCTGTGAGGTCACGGCTTTTCCTTTAAAAGTGGTTGCAGTTATATAAACTGTATAGTTCGTACAGTGAAAAGGGCCCATTATAATCTCTCACAGCCCAAAGCGAGGTGTTCAAAATCACCTGTTTTATTTGTCCAAAACACACAATACTCAGTTTACTATCACATGACAGAGAAAACGATCAAATCCTCACATTTTAGATGCTGGAAATCAGCAAATATTTGGCATTTTTGCCCGAATAATTACTAAAATGATACGTCGATTATCAAAACAGCTGCCAATTTCTTTTCTGTTGATCAACTTATCCATTAAACCGACTTCATTCATCACTGCAGCTCTAGTTGACACTTGTTCCCAGATCACCCTCCGCTCACCTTGCCGGTCCCGTGGCGCCCGGCTGTATTTATGTGGCGGCGGGTGTCCGGCGCTCCGCCCGCCCGCCTTCTCACTCTGCCCAGCTTCCTCAGCCTCGTCTGGACTGCCCTCGCCCTCCCACTCCTCCCCGGCGGCTCGGTGGGTGACCTGCGTCTTCCTCAGCTTGGACTTGTGCTCGTAGTACGTCAGCTCCGCCGCGTCCATGCCGTCGTGGGGGCGGGGCTGAGCGGAGGGGGGCGTGGTGAGCAGCGGCTGTTTCTTGCCGGAGAAGTTGCCGGAGCCGTCCCAGGACTCGGTGTGCTGCTGCTTCTCCTCCTGATACTGGAAGAAATGTTTGATCTGGTGGGCCATGTTCAGGAAGTCCTCCTGGGAAATCTCCCCGCTCTCCAGACGCTTGCTGGCCTGCAGAGAGAGACGGGCAGACGGCTTATAGACGACTTCTCCAATAACTTAATACTGGAGTAAGATTCTGGATTTTACTGCAACAGAGTAAACGTAATTTTAAGAATTTTTAATCGAGGTAACTCATTATTTTTTGGGGGAGGAAACCATCATTAAACATGTTCAAAGTATCGGAACAATACATTTGCGAATCAATGACGCAGAGACACTAAAAGCAGATTCTTACACCTGCGAATGCTAAAAATCTGAAAACGCTCGGTGATGTTTGGCGCCATCTTGTGGCTTCTGCAGTCCTTCTACAACATAATGTACAAATCCGCTGGAGATACTGTAAACACAAGTGATTAAAAAAGGCACCAGCCAATCAGAGTACTTGTACAGAAAGTGACTGGCCATTCAATAACAACAGATTAGTACTCTGCACCACAACAGCTGTTCTTTAAACCTTTGTTGTTTTTCTACATTTCTTTGCAGCCTGCAGTGCATGTGTGTGCGCCGTGTTTGTGTGCCGTACCCTCCTGAGCAGGTCCTTCTTGGAGGCGGAGTTGAGGACTTCGGGTATCTGCAGGTTGGCGTCCACGCTGAGGCGATGCTTCGGGGTTCGGGGGGTGGTGGGGCGAGTCGGCGTGCTGTACTGTTTGTGTCTCTGAGGTCCAGGCTTCGCGTGAGAGTCCTCCGGCAGCTTCAGACTGAACGGGAAACACCAATCTGGTTTTTACTCGTTTAACTGCTTCAATCCAGAAACACTGACACAACCCGGAGTACTGCAGTGACAATCAGTTGATCCATCGATCGCCGAAAAATATATATTAAAATAATAATAATGATTCATTGATTATGTTTTAAAAACCTTTTTTAGCTGTTATAATTCCCCACAGTCTAGTTCTACGATCTGACCGACAGAGACCTGTTTCTATCGCACATCAAAGAAAAGAAGTGACCGGAAAAAGCTTTTCTTGCCAAACGACTAAAATGATAAATTGCTAAAAACTTTGGCCTCTTTTGTTTAATGAAAACATGCAAAGTTCTCAAACGTGTTGCATGTTGTCCAAACACAAAACAGCCAAACGAGAACTAATAAATAATAAGACAGCGAGCCCCGGTTAAAGGCTCGTTAATGTTAGTGGCGTGTGAACACAGCAGGGAAACATGGCGCTAACTCTGATCAGTGGACTCACTGTTTGTTCTCCTCCCAGCCGCTCCTCCAGCGGTGAGGAGCGTCCTTCGTCTCCTTGCTGCCTCCGTCGTGGCCCCGCGGGGAATGAGAGTCTCTGGACTCCGAGTGCCGGTCCTCCGCCGGCCTCTTCGACCTCCTGCTCTCCGATTGGTTCTTCTTTGGCGCGAGCCGGTCCTCTCGGCTGGGCTTGCCGTGTTCCAGTTCGTCGGCGCGGACCCTCCTGGGTTTGCCGGGTTTGTGAGAGGGGGATGGGGACAGGGAGCTGCTCCTGGCTCTGCTCTTGGGCGACCGCCGGTCCTTCCTCTTCGGGGAGGCGGCGGGCGAGCGCGACCTGGACCGCGAGCGGGTGCGTTTCCTGGCATGCGTTCGGGCGTTGCCTCCAGTCTTGAACTCGACCTTCTCCGCGGACTCCTCGCGGTCGTGTTTGGTCACGGAGCCGTTCACCAGCTTCCCTTTGCTGGACCTCGCCGGCTCTGCGCCGCGCGCCGCCTCCTCTCTCTCCTTCTTGTCGGTGCATCTCTTCTTCTCCTTCAGCTCGTCGTCTTTGGCCTCTCCGGTCTTGTCCTGCGTGCGTTTCCTCAGCCTGGGATCTTTCTTCGTGCCGTCCGCCGACTTCTGAATCTCGGCCTCCACCTGTTTGTTTTTGCTCTGGACACTTTTGGCCAACGGGGACGGCGACTTGGACTTGGGCTTCTCCTCCGACACGTCCTTCCTGGGGATCCTGGCCTTGTCTGGCCGGGAGGATTTCTCAGGTGTCGCAGCAGGACTTCCCGTTGTGGTTGTGTCCGCTTTCTTCCCGGCAGGATGTTCTTTGGGCTGGGAGGCAGCCGGGGGGCCGGTGCGGTTCAGACGGGGGTCTCTGGTGGGCGGCTTGGTGTCTGTCTGAGTCTGAGGAGGGATCCAGGGCCGGACCACGGGAGCAGTTTGGCTGGCGGTCTTCGGTGCTGCTGGAGTGGAGACCGGAGTCGATGTTGGTAACACAAACCCACCGACCTGCAGGCACATTAAACAGCTGTTGGTGCGTTTGTTTCAGGGGAAGAACAGAAATGTTTCCAGACGCCGTTAAACTAAGAATCTAACGGGAAACAGGTGTACCTGTATGTACCTGTCCGTCACCATAAATTCTCTTTCAACTAGACGAGGACGCTGAGCTGCTGCTGTACAGCCGGACGGTTTCCTGTAACAACTTTTCAATGGTGAATTTTAAACCTACTGAGCTTCCATCTACACGACGTGTTGGAAAACACGTTAAAAAGGGACGTGTATAGTATTTACAATACGGCAAAATCAAAAGTGTGGCTGAGCTTCACAAGTGTTCACACAGCAAACCTCGGCGGATGTCAGTAAAGTTGTCCCGCCTCACCTGAAACACTCGCGCGCTCATATGGACACTGAAAGAGTGTTTCTGTGCAAAACTAAATTTCAAAGTTCAGCAAAATGTTCGCGAGGCTTCAGCAGTCCGAGTCCGTCTTTAGCACAAAACTGTCCCTGCGCTGTAGTTCAGCGAGCAACGAGTCCGCTGAAGCACAGCGTGGGATTGTGATTCATCCGACTGTTGATGCCTCAGTTACACTGAGGAGTATTTCTGTACAGAACGAGGAGTTTTCAACATACTAAGATAATAAGACAGGAGGAGGACATATCAGAATCAACTACATCTTAACTACGCCCAGTCCTCATTTGTCCTACCAGCTGTGCTTTGGTCTGCTCCAGCTCCAGCTCGATCTTCTTCTGCTGAAGCTCCAGGAGCTGCTTCTGTTTGGCCAGCAGCTGCTGTCGGATCAGCTGCTCCTGGGTCAGACTGGACTGGCTGACGGCGGGGGCCGGCTGGGGAGCGGGCGCTACCGCCGGCGGCTGCGGCGGCGGCTGGGCGGAGACAGGCAGCGGAGAGGACGCCTCCTCGGACTGGAGGCACGCCGAGGTTATGGAGGGTCAGAGGACAAACAGAGATTGTGTCACTACGCGACAAAGAAACTACTTTAAAGAACAACAGTCCACTTCCTCCAGTGTCCCGACTTCTGCTTACTTTACCTTGTCTCCCTCTGAAATGTGCCGGAGGAACTTTTTACTCCACTACATTCATTAGACGGCTGGAGTTAGTGCGAGATAAATATTCGGGGATAAAAATGGCTGTAAAACTCTTGCCGTTTTCTTGTACCAGCCTAGTGACGCAAATTTAAACATTTTTATGAAATGTAATCATTGACTTTGAGCTTTCAAATGCACGAGTGAGTGCAAAATGACGAACACATTACTGTGGGATGAAAAATCTCTGCATTTTAATGAACTGGAACCAGAGCGTTTGAGACTTTTGCTTAACAACAGACCAACTGTTTCAGCTCTATGCGCGTGGCATTTTACCGGAAAAACTGACACAACAGAAACTTCCAGTTCCCAAATTCAGTTCCTGCTTTGTGACTATGTTGTTTCAAAGTTTTAGAGCAGAGCTGGATTAAAGGAGACAAATATGGCAATAGTTACCTGCTTAGTGACGTGACATTTGGATGCACATTTCTGCATTTTCCTGAACTGTGACTTTTAGACACACCTTACTTTGTCTCATCTGCAGACACTGACATATTCCTACAAACATATAAATCTTGAATAAAGTTCATCTGCTTTAAAAAGAGCTCGAACAAAAGCAGGTGTTTGGTTTTATCTTGATTGCAGAAGTTTGTCTGCTAAGCTGAACGGACTTCGGCAGCTCTGACTGTAGCCGACAAATCTGCTAAGATCTCAAAAGTACAAGAAGGCAGAGGCGCAGCCTGGTGTGGTGTTCGCAGCACATACACACCTGTTTTAAAAACTTGGGGTTGACGTGAATGCTGGCGCTGGCGGTGGGCGGCAGCGGCTTGATGGGCCAGGCCGGGTCCACAGAGTTGACCCGGACGTCCAGCGCGTACAGTTTCTTCAGAGGAAACACATCGTCCCACGTCGATCGTAACTTGAACAGACTCTTTCTAGTGTTTTCATCCACCTACAAACAGAGGACATGACTTGGTCCACAGCTACCAACAAAAACCTAAAAAAACAACACTTCAGCAGCATCACAGCAAAGGCTAATACAGCAACTCAAGTGTTAGAACTATGCCCGTTACAGCTATAAGGATGTTTAACGCTTTCTGGACAGGTTAAAACAAGTTTTCTAGAAAAATGTTACACTTTTATTAGCAGGATTAATGTTAAAGGCATTAAGTACACAGGAGCAGAGTGCAGGAGATCACACATAAAAAGCAAGCAACAACAAACAGCAGGGAAGTGAAGTGGGCTGCTAAGACTTTTAGTGCTTAATTTTTTTAAAAACAATGCTAAACGGCAGCAAAGAGAACTGTACCTTTTCAAAGACACATATAAATGAAGTGATTAGGTTTTTAGCAAACACTGCAAGGTACTCTCCTCCAACATTCTTCACTATGGAATCCACTAAGTACAAAACTGGAAGCTTCTCGGTAGATGGGGCCTGGAGCAATAGAGAACTCAACAAGTTTAGAAAACAACAGGGGTTAAACCAACATTTCAGAACAAATGCTCAAATTACAGTTTGACAGGATTAGCAGGGCCCGGTCGCCCTCCCCCTCACCACCCGCTGTGCGAACAGTTTAAAGAGTGGAAAAGCCAAAAAGAAAGTCTGAAAAAGATGTTGACACAAAAAACAACAAAAAAAAAAAAAACCCAGCAGTTTACAGTCCGTAAGATTTCTCTTCTTTCTGGATTCAAAAGAAACGTCTCCAACGAACTCCTTCGCGACCACGACTGCGATCGATCCAAAAAAACAAAGAAAACCTGCCGAAAAATCATCCGCCGTCTTCGTTAGCGACCAGCCGGTTCAGCGTCTGCGAAGACGGATCTCAGGAGGACAGGGATCCTCGCCACGGAGTCGGGGGAGGAAAAAAAATAAATATATTAAAAACACGTCCATGATGCACAAACGGGTTCAAAAAAAAAAGGGGGCGCTGAGTCCAGTCCTCGGGAACCTTTTTACCTCCAAAGAGGGTTTTTCCTTAAACCACTCTTTGTACTTTACCCAGCTGACACATGAGCGAGCTTGACTCTTTAACTCCACACCCAGTGAGTTTTATTCACCCACACTCCTTCAAAGTTTCGCCCCAAAGGGCTTTTCTCCCTTCAGTTGTTAAAAAAAAAAAAAAAAAAAAACACATTGATAACCCATCAGGACACGTGATCTGTAGGCGTTTAGTTAAAGAAGCTGATTTAAACTCTGTACGCCGAAGCAGAAGTCTACTGTTACTAAACTGTGCAGCATCAGTTGAGTAAATGCTGTTTGTACAACCAGTCCGAACAGGCCGAGTCAGTAAATGTGAACCAGTCATACCAATAAATTACACTGGGAAATAAAAAATGACAAAAAGCACATTTCACATTTTTTATTATAACATTTTAACCATTCAATGACATTTCAGTAATTCAAAATGCACTAGTGAATGAAAGCAGAGAAACTTCTTTTCTGATCCGCTCAGGCTTCAAGCGACCAAAGCTTTGTTTCACCAGGCGTCACAGTGCAAACACTGACCACAGAGGAAACTGAGGCAAACTGCTGACTGAAATGCATTTCTACAGCAGGCGGAGGGGGCTTCAAAGTGGCCGCGTCTCCTGCGTTTAACAATGGCTACCCGACAGTATTTATTAACAATAGATTGGACTGAAAACCTTGAAAAAAACATGTATGTGGTCTGGCCTCAAGACTGCGGGAACACAGTGACGAATGGCCTGGAGACTTGAGGTGGCCGTGAACAGTCAGGGCTGCGAATGTCGAGTCAAAATCCACCGTAACCGAACCGGCTGATCTGACAAAGTGAGAGTCTGTCTTCCGGGCTCGTTATGTAGGCTAAGTTTTTACAGGCAGCTGCTGACTTACGGCACGATCAACACGTTCACTTTGTCTTTTCAGGTCCAGCAGTTATCACTGGACTCTCTCAGGAGGCCTGGAGTTAAAAACGTGATCAATCAATCAACCTAGGAGCTTTATACTGTTTAAATGAGCATCAGTACAGCTCTTAAAGGCTATATATATATATATATATGGGTGCTATGTTTTCTGCTGCTCTCCCTTCATTTTGTTTCTTACTTTTTGGGCGTTTAACTTGTCTAACAGTGTCTTCTGTCTTCTTCAGCTCCTCCTCTCGAGCTGTAAAGCGACTTCTAGCTCGCTTTTGGTCGAAATAAACAATAAACGGCGCCGTAACGTTAGCCATTACCGCCTTAAAGCGTACCAAAACAACAGCTTTGTTTTAGTCACACTACGCCGGTGTCTTTCGCTCTCTGAGCAGTTGGTTAACATGAACTTAAATCATATTAAACTCAAATAACATCATCCAGACCTCCAGGTAAACTGACGTTATTTTACGGTGGATTTTCACTCCAGCTGGGCCAGAGATTAAAAGGTTAACGTTACACCAGGTCAAAGCTAATTTCACGACTTTCTGACTGTTCAGAGATGACTTCTTGTTTTGAGGCAATCTAAATATATGACTGAATATAAACGAGGTTTTCACTTTTAATACACAGAAATTGAGTTTAAAAAAAAAAAAAAGAATGCAGTGCCACTCGATGGTGTTGCTAACCAGAACAACAACGAAATGTACCGTAGCTAGGTGACATGTCGTGCAACACAACGATAGCCGCCATGTTTAGCTAACGTTAGCAGCTAACGTTAGTAAGCTAACATAGCCAACAGCACATCGTCGACTGGGCCTACTACATACATCGACATAAAGCATCTGAAATTGAAAGTATTCTATATTTATAAAAACCTTGCTTATTTGCGCTTCAATAATAGCGACGATATCCTTGGCGAAGTTGAGGTTTTCCTCGGCCAGAATGGTCAGCATGTTGATGTGCGGCTTGCTGTTGAATGTCAGGTCTTCCAGCGAGGACTGATACTCTCGGCAGGCATCTTCCCTCGCTGCTTTGTCGTCCATCTTTGAGCTGAACGACCCGGGGAAACCTACACCAGCCTTATAAATACCATAACCATTGATTAGCAGGCAGTCCATGAACTCATGTAGCTAACTGTTCTGCCCTGACTCGGTGAAAAACAACGCCGGGTTTGTGGTATTTTTCAGCCGCCGCCTGTCGTCCTTCTCTGCCCGTTTTCGACAACAAGAAAATGGCGACTGTAACTGAAGGCCTCATACGTCACATAGAATATTTAATGTCTGGCGTGACGTCAGTGCGATCTCATTGGCTTGTTTCGGGCCGACTGTGCCGGGGTTTTGATTTTCATTGGTTTGATAAAATAACAGCCACACAAATGAGCCAATCAGATGGCAGCAGATTGTGCGCTTATTATTACATAACTTTAGAGGAAATAGATGTTTCCCCCAACACAACAACATGGCGGCCCGCTCCAAACTCTTTTTTAAGATTAATATTGCAATATTAGCAAATCTATGTCATGGAATAAATATAATTTACAATGTAAGGACGGGGTATATTATTATGTAATATTATATATTATATATAATATTATAAAATATTAAACTTGTGTAAACGTGTGATGTAATAAGCCTGTAGACATGTGATCAGCTACATAACATGTATGCAAATGTTCAACACCTGCGGCCCCTAGTGACTTGAAAAGTGCCATATGAACCAAATTACAAGACTGAATTTTGCTGAATTATTGTATTTTGATTTTCACATTCTGACTAAAATCTGAAAACCACCACAGAGTGAGATCGAAAAAGCTTTTTCAGTTTTGGGGTGAGGAAAACACTGGCTTTTGGGACTTGAATATATTAAAATATTAAACATGTAAGCATGCGACGCGCTTGGCCTGCATGTTCGAGGTTCGTTTATTTGTCATTCTTCAACACAGAGCTGCACAGTGAAATTGTGCTACACGCACAACGCATGTACGAATATTTAAAATCAGAATCAGAATAAAAATACAAATATAAACAGATACTTATATGCATATGTTACACAAAGGTAGTGGTACGCTAACGTGCAAAACCATCATAACAGAGAGTTCCGTGTCATTTACTGATGGTGGATGAGGTGGAGCGGCCTCCGCCCGAGGGAAGGAGCTGCTCTGTGGTCTGCTGGGTCGACAGCGTCCTTCGGGCTCTGCGCAGACACCTCACCTCGCCGACACCGCTGCCGCTCGGTCGCTCGGTACCAGCGAGCTTCTGAGCGGTTCGAATCCCGCGCTGCGGAGCCCTCCGGTCCCGGCCGTGCACACGTTTCCAGTCAGGACGCTTCCTGTTGCTCCTCTTTAGAAGTTAACAAGATCTTTGCCTTCTTCAGTTTCCATGAGAAATGCTTTGAGCGGGTGGAGGTGTGAGAGGACCTCGGTGATGCTGATTCCCAGGAACCTGCTCCACCGATGTAGACGGGAGGGGGGGGTCCTTGCCTCCGCAGCAGGTTGCTCTCCGAGCTCCACCCTGCAAGACGATACGATACGAAGTCTCATCGTTGCTCGTAATCCGGCCGATGATGATGGCGGTGTCGTCCGCAAAACTTCACCACGGAGTCGTCTCCGTGTCGGGGGGGGGGGCTGCAGTCGTGGGTGTACAGCGTGAACGGGACGGGGCGGAGCCCGAGTGGAGGAGGTGCGAGCGCCGGTCTGAACCATCTGGGGTCCGTTTGTGAGGAGGTCCAGGATCCAGAGTGTGGCGCTCAAGCCCGGAGTCCGGTCAGTTTCATGGGGAGACTGCGTTGAACGCTGAGCTGAAATCAGCGTCCTGATGTAGGTGGTGTTGTGTTGGGTGGAGGGCAGAGGTTTTAGGGAGTCAGAATGTAATACTGGATTACTTATATGAGCATGATTAAGGCATTTTGAAGCTTTTCTGAGGGGTGTTTGTCTCCTAGTGATCACCAGTTGTTGTCTTTCTGTCAGAGGACTTGCAGCCCCTCATCTGCTCTCACTTCTTCTTTACTGCATTAAGCAAAGTACAACGTCCCCGAAGAAAAGCCACTGTTGTGGGTTTCTTAAAGCACCACGAGACATTTTAAAAGGAGCCGGTGTGTGTGCTTTCACACTGCCCGACTTCCGTCTACCTCCGAAAACTAAGAGAAGCTCTGCAGCCGGCGCTACGTTCTGCACGTCAGACTCAAACAATATCAGAAATATATCTGGAATTTAAAGCTGTTTCTTTGTGCGACACCAGAGGAAACAAAGTTATCAGCATTTTACATTTAAATAACTCTGAAGGACTTCTTTCCACACGTTGAGAGTCAACCCTGTCAGCGTCGCAGCCGCCACGCAAGGCTCCAAACTAACTGCTCGGATATTATTAGACAGTAATCAAACACCAGACCGGGTGGAGAGAAGTTGTATCACCGTCATGCAGTCCAACACGCAGCACTCAGGTCCTGTACTGCAGTAAAGTACACACACTCTGTGAAACCCTCTGCTGCAGTGAAAGTGTGAGAGTGTGATCAGGAACTTAAAGCATTAAAGCAGTGCAGCGTCCCTGCGGCTGCTGTGCTGTTATATATTCTGTCATCAGGTTATTATTCCTCGTGCATTAATGGAAAGCAGGATGTTGCTGCTGCAGCTGGTGGAGCTGGAGCTCATGTTGAACCGGTTATTATTATTATTATTACGTTAGCACGCTAACACGCTAAACGAAGACGGTGAACATTATACTTGCTGAACATCGGCATGTTAGCGCGCTAATGTTAGCATGAGCACGGCCTCACAGAGCTGCTAGCATGGCTGCAGACCAAGCGTTGTTTTGTCTACATGTTTTAGACTTTATAACTTATGGTGCGATCATCTTTACACCAGAGAGCCACCGGCTGAGATCATTTACGTCTTTATTAATTCAATGACAAATAAAAACATCGTTCAGACATCTGTCAACATCCACAGAATACAAATGCAAAATGGAAACGGAAGAAGAGCAGGGAATAAAACGACCTTTATATCATTAAACCGTTTTTATTTGAAAGTTTACGTAACAGTGAGTGATTCTATTGTTCTGATCTTTGAGCAGATTTACTTGTTTTAATTTGTTAAACTAATAAACGGGAAGCTGATCTCAGGTGTTTGTGATTCGACTCCCTCTGATTGGTTGTCGCAGCCCGTGACTCCGGTTTGAAGCTTCATGTTGTGAATCTGACGATGACGAAACGTCGCGTCTCTTACGAGCTCAGCGCCGACGTCAGCAGACAAACGAACTGTGACTACGGCGGTTCAGAGTTTATAACTCGGCCGAACGTTTACAGAAAACTGATTTTTATTGAAGGTTTTTTCTGTGGAGGCGACTCATTGCTGCTCCTCAGAGGACGAACCCTTTACATCTGAATGACTCGTGAACACGTACGATGTGTCGTGATTATTTTCATTATCGATTAATCTGCGGAATATTTTCTCAATCAATCCGAGGCCGCAGTGACGTCGTCAGTTCGCCTGTTTTATCAGGCCGAGAGCCCGAAACCGTGAGACGTTCAACGATTTACTTTCTGTTGCTTCGAGCGAAGCGGAAATGGGCGTAGGCTGAGGTCGCCGTGACAACAAAGCGGTCAGATAAACGTGAGCGACAGATTCAGTTTCACTGCGGTGAAACCTCGAACTTGTTCTTGTGAAAACGTGTTTTCTCACTCAGCTTCTTCCTACGAGAGATCGGGTCTCCGGTGACGGCGCTTCTCACTGGTCTGAAGTGGGCGGAGCTCAGTTGGGGGAAAAATGATGTCACCTCTACTTCGGAGTTTAGTGACGTCTGTTTCCTCACGTTGCCGCCCGTCGATCCAATCGGATCAAACCCACGGAGTCCCGACGGAGCAGTTTCAAAAGTTAAGCTTGTAATAAATAAATAAAACAAAGTTTTGTCTTTGACTCATGAATATTTAATCTGAAATACGCTGCCTCCGTTTGGAAGCGAAACTAATTTTCGCACGAATTTGGCCGCTGGACCACCTGTACGTTAGACTCCGTATGACACCGCGCTGCCTCTGGCCACGCATGTATCATCCGCCGCCGCCGCCTTGCTACCGGTTTTTCCCCAGTGGCCACTCGCGGTATTGCAGCATAAATCCCCTGAAACGGCCGCCGTTACAAAAAGAGACGCCTGTAACTGTTGACAGGACGCCTCGAGCTGCAGAACAAGGTCCATTAAGACTCTTTTAATTATGGATTTCCGATCTACGGAGGTTTGATATTTGGAAAACTTTCCTCGAGCCGAGAAAAGCGATTTAAAAATCCGTGACATCGTCACGATGTAAAGTCTACGGGCCAGCGGGAGAAAAACGCTACTGCGCGTGTTCAGCGGGCCGCGAACCGCGGAAGTAAACCCACAAGATAGGAACTTATGGCGTAGGCGCCATCTTTGGGTCCGGTATCCAGTTCTAATAATACATCCATGCCTCTGTCTGAACCACAGACTGTGTATAAACATGGACGACATGTCAGAACGTCTGGATCGCCCCCTGGTGGCGGGCTGCAGTACAGGTCATAAGCCCCGCCCCCTCCATGTTAGCGGACAAACTAACAAGATGGTTTCTGTCAGTTCAGCTCGCTCTCATCACGCTGCTGTTTGTTCAAGCGTTCGTTTTTCTGATGTTTGGTTTTAATTCGTTATCTGATGCTAGAAAATCGAAACGAAACGAAAACGTTGATGACACGTCAGGCCGACCGCGAGATACGACAGCAGCTAACACTTTATTAAAGTATTTCTGATTTTCTTTTGTCATTTTTAAATCATTTCTTCCAAGTTTCCTGAACACAACTCTGTAATTTGCTACCAATAAAAAGGAAAACAGGAACTTCTTTGAAAAAACTGTTAATTTAAACTAAAGCCGCAGAAACTAATCGATCAGCTGATCGACACAAAATTAATCTGCAAGTATTCTGATCATCGATTCACTGTTTGAGTCACTTTTATCAAGCAAAAGCAGTTTAACGTGACAGGAATCTGACGACCTTTGGGGTTTTGGACATTAGAAGACGCCACCGGGACACCGAGTCCCGCGTGAACAGAGTACTGAAGCGACCCTGTGCCGAACCTGGAAACTGAAAGACTCCGGCTGATCTGAAGAACTCTTCGCTTCGAGTTCGACAGAAAATATTAATAGATAATTAATAGTAATAATTAATACGGCTTACTGTCAGTTAATTCGGGCGTGCCCGCAGCTTCTGACGGTGCGGGACGAATGTTGGAGGACAGCAGGGCTGCACTGCAGGTCTTCGGGGTCCCAGATTTTAGATTTGGACCAAAAAATTCAAACATGCTGAAGCGAACAAAGCAGAAGCTGCAGCCAGTACGCGTTGGCCGACTGTCGAGAAAGTAACCTGCAGAGAGAGGGGGGGGTGGACACCTGGAATCGAACCCACGCCGCTGCGGCGAGGCCTCCGCTGAGCCGGCGCCCAGCAGATTAACTGACAATGAAGATAACCGTTAGTAATTATTGACGTATTATTGGTAACTTTAGTCGTACGGTGCAAATTCTTTGTGGTAAAAGTGGAAATGATTCAGAAACTGCAGAAAAAGCATGAGCCAACATTTTAATAACGACGTTTATCCATGAGCAGCAGCGATGGCACTGACTTGTGTCCTACAGTCACTGTGGCCCCGAAGGTTTCCATTAAAAAAAAAAAATGAAATACCAGATGACACCAGTCAGAGGACAGACACTGCGGGAAGGACGAGACCACAGACAGGAAGCGTCCGTCAGCGCCGAGGGAACGTGGAGGATCAATAACAGGTGATTAAAAAAACATTTAGGATATTTACCCCCAGAAAAGAGTCTGCTTCATCAGTTCTTTCTGCTTTCAGAGGAAACAGTGACAAGTCTGGAGAAACAGGTGGAGTCACATTTCATCCTTTCACTGATCCTCTGCGTCTTCTCTCGCTCCGCCTCGCCGTCCACACGGGAGACACGTGGCCCGACGCCACAGCGCTGCTCAGACTCAACGGGCACAGTTAAATGTAAAAACACACATTTCATAAAGGAAGTTTTGTACTGGACTTGACGTTGAAGACGAGCTGCAGCCAGACAACGGAAAGCTCAAAGCGTGGAGGAATGGTCCCGAGCAAGGCAGCGATACCACCGCCGGGTTCAGGGTTCAGGGTTCAGGTCTCAGCGGAGACGGGTCTCGCGGCGTCACGCAGTCGGAGCTGGAGGCTCCGGACGAAGAGGCCGGCAGAGTCCAACACCTCCACAGTAACGAGGGAATGAGTCACTGACAGGTGTTCCTGTCCTGTTACATCCTGACAAGAACACAACTGAGAAACGCTGCACCTCTAGTTCTGGCTGTTAAATATCGGCACAGATGTTTAATATATCGACAGGAGCGTGGATGGATTATGAGACGACGGGCCCCGGGCCCCCGGGCCCCCCAGCCCTCCTACAGAGCTCCCAGGTGCTGCCATTCACACGCTGAAGCTCAGACATTTTAACCGTGTTTGGATCTGGATTAAAAGACTCTGATCGACACCATCAGGAAACACCATTACCTACTTTTAACTGACAACTAAACACTTCAAACGGGGGCCCCCCGGAGCCCGTGGGGCCCCGGAGCCGTGCCTGGCAGGCCTGTTCAGTAATCCATCCACGGACCACAGATACACAATACGAAACAGCAATGAAACCCCACCACACAGCTGCAGTCTGGCCTTTCGGCTTGCTGTCTTTATATTATTGGAGAAAACAGTGATCTGAAGTTCAAAAGAGAAATAACTCGGCTGGTTTCCTTCCTCCGTCGCCGCGTCGCCCTCAGGCGTCCGAGTCGCCCGTCGCCCTCAGGCGTCCGAGTCGCTGCTCTCGCGGCTGATCTCGATCTGCAGCGACGGCAGGTTGTCCAGCCGGCTCTTCTTCATCTTGTGGGACAGACGCTCCTGTTTCTGTTTGATCATGGCGCCCCACATCTTCTGCAGCGTCGCCTCGTCTTCCTCCTCCACCTCCACCTCCTCCTCCTCCTCCTCTCCTCCGGCGCCTCGTCTCCTCCTGCCGTCGCTGGCGGCTTTCTGGCCCGAGGAGGAGAAGAGGCCCGACGCCCGGCTGCTTGGTCTGCGCTCGTGGCGTCCGGCGCCGCTGTCGTCATCGGCGGAGCCCAGTCTGCTCCACAGGCCGCCTGCAGGGGGGGGGGCAAACAAAGACGTTAGCTCTGATGATGTCGTTACACACAAAGCACAGAACGATCCAACAGTTTAACACAAAAAGAAATTAGGGGCAATAACTGACATTTTAGGATTTGGAGGCACAACAGCACATAAAAAAAGGGTTTGTTGCTTTCAGAATCGAGACGTTTCGGCTCCCATCCGGAAGTCATTCTCAATTGTGAAAATGGTCTGAGAACTCAGAAATTTAAGCTACTCTGTGTTGCTTAAGCCCCGCCCTCAGGGAGGAGTCTACCTGAGTATCTGTTGATTAGCTAGTTTCACCTGAAACTGACCTAATAGTTTCCATGATGGCCCAGTAATCAGTAATCAGGCCTGTTGTTTTCTGGCTGCACCTCCCTCATCACTGTTAAGTACCTGATTAGCATGTGATTGGCTTGACCACGGTGTTAACACACTGTGGTAAACTTTGGGCAGATTGAATCTCAGACCACCATTTCTGTTCAAAGAGGGGTTTTCTTTTTTCACAAAAATGGCTTCTTTGACTCCTCTTTCAAACCAACTCTTCTCTCTACTTAGACTCTTCACCTCGCCGTCTTCAAATGTGCGGTTTGTAGCTTTTAGATGCAAACGCACGGCGCTCTGCGATCCCGAGTTAGCGTGTCGTCTGTGCTGATAAAGTCTTCTGTGAAGCGGCTGTTTGGTCTCGCCTATGTACCGCTCTTTGCAGTTTTCCTCACTGCACTGAATGGAGTAAACTACATTGCTCTGTTTCTGTGTGGGCATCTTGTCCTTAGGGTGAACGAGTTTCTGTCTTAAAGTGTTGCCTGGTTTAAAGAAGACAGGAACATCGTGCCGTCTAAAGATCCTTTGTAGTTTTTCAGACAGTCCAGATACATAAGGGATGGAGACACCGTTCCTTCTTGGTTCTGTTCCCCTTTTGTCCTGTTTTTTGGCTCTTTTACCTTTGTTGATAGCCCAAGTAGGATAACCACAGGCTGAGAGTGCACTCTGGACATGCCTTTCCTCCTTCTTCTTACCCTCTGAGCCGGTTTTTGCCAGAAAACAACAGGCCTGATTACTGATTACTGGGCCATCATGAAAACTATTAGGTCAGTTTCAGGTGAAACTAGCTAATCAACAGATACTCAGGTAGACTCCTCCCTGAGGGCGGGGCTTAAGCAACACAGAGTAGCTTAAATTCACGTCCCATTTTTTCACAATTGAGAATGACTTCCGGATGGGAGCCGAAACGTCTTGATTCTGAAAACAGCGTCCAGACGACTACGACTGAAACCTTTTCTACGATAGAAAACGCTCCTGGACGAATGAGGGACGACGCCGTCGGTTTGAATAATAACAAATACCTGTTTTGGGGTATGAAAGTAACTTAAAACCTATAAACACACTCCGTCACGGACGTGCTCGCCATTATTCCATATTTCTAAAAACACACAAACTGAAAGATTTGCGGACAGAAAGCTGCGAGGCCCGTGCGGAGACGTTCGAGGGGTTAGAAAAAGGAAAATATTAGTTTTGGGAGTTTGAAATTAAAATCTGAAAGAGTTACTTGTCTTTCTGTCTTTGGATGAACTGGAGAAGAGGCCTCTGCTGTCCTGACCGGCCACGCCCAGTCTGCGATGCACGTCTCTGGCCGGTTCTCTGGGTGGAGGAGTCTCTCTGGGGGAGACGGGGGAGGGGGAGCGCCGTCTGTCGGGAGAGTAGCGTCTTTTCCCCAGCCGCTGCCGTACGTCTGCAAACAGCGGTCAGTTAGCGTTCGCTCTTTTCTCACAGCAGCAGCTGAAACAAGCTCAAGCAGCACACCTGTCTTTCCGCCGGCGGCCACCGGGGGGGGCTGCCTGCTCCCGGACAGCCCCTGTCTCTTCTCTTCCAGCAGCTGCCGGACGTCCATCACCTTGGTGGGCGACGCGGATTTGGGCCTGCTCTGCGATCCCGAGCCCCCGATCCGGTTCCTGCTCACGAGACAAAAACACAATAAACTCAGTAAACTGTCGACGAGTCCACGATCTCCCGGCCAGAACACGAAGACCAGCAGGACCGGGACGGACCGCATCTTTTATTAAGACTACATCACATGGCCTGGTCTCAGATCAGCATGGACGGACCGACCAATTACAATTCATTTAAGTTGTCCGCTGTGATGAGCCTCCATCAGCTGACGCAGCAACCCCACTGTTAGAGGTGGAGACGGTCTGCTGCAGCTGCGCACACACACACACACACACACACACACATACATACACAACGCACACAAACACATGCACAAATACACACACATACACACAACGCACACAAACACACACACACACACGCAGGCACACACACACACGCGCGCACACACACACACACACACATACACACAACACACACATACACTGGGAGAGAAGGGACGCCGGCGTGCGGCTCTGACCGGATGCTCTTCAGGCGAGTATCCAGCTCGTCGGCGTACATCGTCATCTTCTTGCTCTTCTTGGGCGACGGCGTGGAGATCATCTTCAGCTCCAGGTCGTAGTCCATCTCGTCCGACTCCGACCAGGGCGACGGAGAGCGCTCCGCCCGGCCGTGAAGCCCCGCCCCCAGTGGCCGCGAGGCTCCGCCCCTGTCCCCTCGCTCTCTGTACTCCACCACCCTGTCGTCCTCCTCCATGTCCTCGTCCCGTCCTCCTCCTCCTCCTCCTCTTCCTCCTTGATGGGCTCCTCGGGCAGGTTCACCAGGTCAGCTGAGGAGAGAGGAAGAGGAGGCGGAGTCAGTCTTTCACTTCCTAACCAGCGTGGAAGCTTTTCTACAAAACGAGCGCGGTTAATAATCTTACTTTGATCAGATAGTTGCCGATTTCAGAGAGATTCAAAACTCAGCCAGTACTGAAAAAGATCAAACGTTCCTCAGCCCCGCTCAGAAGGAGACCGTTAGCTCGCCGTTAGCTCGCCGCTAGCTCGCTGTTAGCTCGCCGCTACGCGCCGTTCCCGTGGAGCCACGTTTCTACGCGTGGGTCACGGCTGCGTTTGGTCTAACGCACCAAAGAGCCGACAGAGAAGAAGAAGAAGCCCGCTGGCTGGTGAACGCGGACGGAAACGACGCAGGACTCACAACGTTCGCGTTTTACGAAGAAGGAAACGCAGCCGACATGTTGAGAGAGAGAAGAGTCAGACAAACTCGCCGCGTCTCCGATCTGTAACTGCTGAATGCGTTTCCCTCCTCAGCGAACATCCAGTGTTTCCATCCGCGTCTCCTCGCCCGCAGTCGTCTTCTTCTGCGCGATGCTGCACACCGCCCCCTGCTGACCGGAGGAAACCTGCCTCAAAGCAACGCTTCGCCTTTCGGAGAGCAAACGCCGCTGCCGCCCCGCCCTCTGCTACGATGCGGCTCTGGCTTATCTCCGTTATTCGGTTACTTTCCTCGTCGGACTTGTTTCGTTGGCCTGAAGTTAAAATCGGTCCACGTTCAGCAGTCTGCCTCTGCGGCTCGGGACTTCTTCCGTTTTTGACGTGAAAGAGACGCTTTCCGTCTCAGCTCGCGATCGGAGCGCGTGCGGCGACGCCCCGAGGCTCCGCCCAGTTTTTACCCGAGTGTCGGTGCGTGTACGGCGGCGTGTGTCCCATGCTGTCCCCGATCAGGGGCTTCTTGCTCTTGATGACGTCTCGCTGGATCCGCCGGTTGTGATACCTCCTCTTCCTGAGGACACAGAGGACACACGGGTGAGTTTCAGAAATCAGGCAGCAGAAAAAGCAGCGACAAAACACCCAACAATCGGACTTCACCAGCGCGCAGCTCCGGACCCGGACACACCAGGACTCACGACGTCACCAGGAGGCTACGTATCCTGCGTACAGTTCAACTTTGACCTGCGACGCTGGCCAATAGGGAGCTGTTGACATTGTTGACCTCTGAGCCCAAAATGGAAGAAGCTATCGTAGCTAATTAGCGGCGCTGCACCGTCCAGTTTCTACTTAGCTTCTGTCTGTTAGCTATTCTGAGTATTAAACAAACAGCAGCGGCTTGCTAACTGATCGTTAGCATGTTTGCTAGCTCGTTGAGCTTTGTTTCCCCTCCTCGGTGACTTGTGACTGAACGAAACACCAGAGGAAGTGAACAGGGAGAAGCCCCAGGAGCTGTCGCGCTATTGGCCAGCACTAGCCCCGTCGGCCGGCCGGCTACAGCAGGTTGCCGATTGATGTTGTGAGCCCTGGTGTGCGTGTCTGCTGGTTTTCAGGTGCCCCCCCCCCCGGATGGAAGCACAGTAAAGAGCAGTGCTGGAGCCTCACCAGGAGTTGCTGAGGATCCCCTTCATGCCGCCGTAGTTTGGGTTTCCGTACTTCATGTAGTACCTGCTGCGGCGAGCGGCGCCCAGCTCCTTCTTATCCTCTGGAGACCAACACAAGCACAGCACGCCATCTTTTACCGTTCTGAACCCAACCTTTATTCATCTGCCGCGTCATCGGCTCAGCTGCGCTGTAAGGTTCAGGGCTGAGCCGAGTCACGTGATCACCTGAACCCGTGTGTGTGTGTGTTATCTGAGTGTGTGTGTGTGTGTGTTATCTGAGTGTGTGTGTGTGTGTGTGTGTTATCTGAGTGTGTGTGTGTGTGTTATCTGAGTGTGTGTGTGTGTGTGTGTGTGTGAGAGAGTGTGTGTGTGTTATCTGAGTGTGAGTGTGAGTGTGTGTGTGTATGTGTATATATGAGTGTGTGTGTGTGTGTTATCTGTGTGTGTTATCTGTGTGTATGTATATATGAGTGTGTGTGTGTGTATATGTGTGTGTGTGTGTGTGTGTATATGTGTGTGTGTGTATATGAGTGTGTGTGTGTGTATATATCTGTGTGTGTGTGTGTATATATCTGTGTGTGTGTGTGTGTATATATCTGTGTGTGTGTGTGTGTGTGTGTATATCTGTGTGTGTGTGTGTGTGTGTGTATATATCTGTGTGTGTGTGTGTGTGTATATATCTGTGTGTGTGTGTGTGTGTATATATCTGTGTGTGTTATCTGTGTGTGTGTGTGTGTGTGTGTGTTATCTGTGTGTGTGTGTGTGTGTGTGTGTGTGTGTTACCCAGCGTGGCGAAGCGCAGGAACAGTTTGTTCCCTTTGAAGGGTTTGAGGGCCGGCCGCAGGTCGTTCCTCAGCAGCGACCGTCTCTCGGCCGCCGACAGGTCGTCCATCTGAGACACACGGACACACACCTGTTCACGTCATCGATCGGTTATCGGGACCGATCAATAAACCCCATCAGTTTGAGTAAACTCCGCTCTACCTGACCGGCCTCCTCCTTCCTTTTCCGCTCCGTCTCTCCGTCGCTGTCTTTCGCCTCGATCTCCTCGCCGCTCTTCTTCACGGCCTCCTCCTCGTCCACCTCGCCCTCTTCCTCTTCCTCATCTGAGCCTCGCCCCCGGCGAGCTGCGAGGGGCACAACACACTTCAGCGTCCCACAAATTCAGGTCCCCCCCCTTTAAGAACCCGCACACTGACCTTTGCTCTGTTCGCCCGACTGCTCGGCGCTCTCCGTCTCCGTGGCGACGGCCTCCGGGTCCGGCATCCGGCTGCTGTTGACGAGGGCTCGGACAGATGTGTTGTCATCCAGCCAAACCACGTTACCTAGGAAACAATCAGGTGGTGTTCAGACACACGGGCGCCACACGGCCCTAAAATAACATCTAGATGTTTCTGCCAGCGATACTCTCCCCCCGCCTCCTTCGCTCTCCCTCCCTGTGTGGCTCGCCGTTACTGACGCCGCCCGCCGAATCGCCGAAAACTGAGAGAGAGCGTTCAGACGCTAACGAACCTGTAACCGCTGCTCCTCCCCCCCTTCCTGCTCCTCCTCCTCCTCCTCCTCCTCCCCTTCCTCCTCCTCCCCTTCCTCCCTTTCCTCCTCCTCCTCCTCCTCCCTTTCCTCCTCCTCCTCCCTTTCCTCCTCCTCCTCCTCCCTTTCCTCCTCCTCCTCCCTTTCCTCCTCCTCCTCCTCCTCCTCCTTCCTCCCTTTCCTCCTCCTCCTCCTCCTCCTCCTCCTCCTCCTCCTCCTCCTCCTCCAAGCTGGGAGCAGAAAACCTTCAGGAAGCAGCTCCTCACGTGACGGCCTCAGTAATTAACGTTCATTCAGACGGCGCTCGTCTGTAACGGCGGCGTGCAACAGAGCGAGACGTCAGCTGACCTCATGTCAGTTAAACTTTCGTTCGCATCAATAACAAATCCAGGAGCTGCGTCACGCTCAGCGCCCAGCTGAGCGTCGGGTCGGACTCTGCGTTCCGACTTCCTGTCTGAAGTCTTCGTCACGCACGTGCTCACACGGAGACGGACCCTTCTGTTACTGGGACAGAACCAGTCCACATTCAGAACCAGAGGAAAGTCTGTGCGCGTGTGCGTGTGTGCGTGTGTGTGCGTGATACTCACAGGACGTGTCGTCGATCCACTCGATGTGCGCCGGAGGATATTCCTTAAAATATCCGAAGACGTCCTGCGTGCTCATGTCGTCCACGCCGGCCACGTGGATCGCCTCCAGGCGCAGTCTGGGGATGGCTGAGCACCACAGAAGAAGAAGAAGAAGAAGACAACAGGTTGAACAAATCCACAAACCGGGTGCGAGTGTAAACGCTCTGCGGCCGGGTGCAGGTCCGGTGGGCGCCGCAGCTCCTCCTACCTTTCTTCATGACGTCTTTATCCAGGAAGACGTTCCTCTGGCCGACGCTCTCCTCCACGCAGAAATGGAAACGCCTCGCTCGCTTCTCTTTTCTCTCGATCGCCTCCTGATAAACACACACACACACACACACACACACACAGGCTTTCAACACATCGCTTCCTGTACATTCAGAGCTGCAACTCACAGCTCGCCACTGCACGGCAGGGGGGGTCCGGAGCTGGAGCGGGGGCCTGGAGCGGGGGCCTGGAGCGGGGGCCTGGAGGACTGGAGGCGCAGCGAGAGCGTCCGAATGTCCAGTCTGACTTATTTAGACGTTACTTTGTGTCCATTTCAGTTATGGACAGCAGGACGTGTCTCCCCTGCTCTAATGACTAGTTACCCGACGCTCAGACGCCTGCAGACACGTTAGAAAACAGCTGACGATACGAATATACTAATCGTTTATGTCTGATGGGATTTTTCTACAAAACAGTTCCGTTACCTCGTTAAAGAGTCTTAAAAGTACACCACCTCCTCCTCCTCCTCCTCCTCCTCCCTCACCAACATCCTGGATCTCTGATGTAAATATCGTTCATTTAAAAAGGTTTAACAGCCGGACCCTGATTGGCTCTAAACGAGCTGTGATGTCAGAAGCCCTGCAGGTGCGTCCAGGTGCTACAGGGAGACAGCGAACCGACGAGAACAGCAGGTTTCAGATAGACCCGGCCTCCGTTAGCCGCACTCCACTCCCTGTGACGCATTAGTTCCACCCAGCTCCGGGTCACAGCAGGGCGATGGAAATCTACTCGACTCTGCCGCACCGCCGCCAGCTGCCAGTCCCCGCACCGCTGCAGTGGGGCGAGTGAACTCGGGTGAAATGGGTGGAGGCCCGTGTTTGTGTCGCACCTTCGAGGTGACATCGATCCCGGTGATGAACGCTCCGGCCTTGTTCTCGTACCGCCGGCTCGTATCCTGCAAGACAGTCAACAGCACAGACATCAGTGACATTTGTCAGGACTTCATTTCTGTTTGGGGAACAGTTCCACCCTCACTCATCGTTGGCCCGTCTGACCACAGCGACCAGCGACCCACACCAGTTTGAAAAGGGAAAAGGCTGGCAACACAGATATGTCAGCAAGTGCTAAAGTTCACAAGTGGATGCTGGCCTGGGGGGGGGGGGGGGTGTCAAAGCTGTCAAAATGAAAGCAACTGTAAACAAATTAAAAAGGCCTCTACCAAATGAATTCTTAGTGTGTTTGAGATAAAACCTCCACAGCAGCAGAGACCCTGAAGCTCCCCCCCATGGCGTCAAACTCCTACTCAAACAACCGTCAACTACACGGATCCCGTCAAGCAGCGGGTGATGGAGACAAGCAATAAAACCTTCACTTCTACAGCTGACATTACCTCTAAAAAGTTCAAAATGTCTGTAAAGTTGGCGATTAGGAACAGGACGAATCGATCGCCGACTGTGCGTGTTTAAGAATCGCCAAACGTTTTCAATGATCTTCAGCCACCTGCGGTCTTTTGCCCGTAAAAAACATTTAACTTCCAGTTTCCTTAACGGAGTCTGGTGCTGCGGTCACTCCACACGAACGCGGTGACGTTAACGCGAGGAGGCTGCCAGCAACAAGTGACTGAAAAAAACAAACAAGCGAACGCCGTCTGCTAAACAAAGAAATCACAGATTAAAACTAGTCCGTGTTGATAGCCGTTAACCGTTGCTAACCGTCAACCCGCAACGGCCGCTAACAGCCAGCTAGTTCCCGGAGAGAGAGCCGGGAGTCGAAGTTACCACACGCCGACACTTGCCGCTGTTCCGCCGGCCGCAAGAGACGCCAGTCCCCGGTCTGACAAGGCCTCGTTAGGACACTTACCGGCAGCAGCTCCTTCAGGGAACGGTTAACGGCTATGTCCTCCAGCTCCAGCTCCCCCTCCTCCACCTCCACCTCCACCTCCATCGGTTCGGCTTCGCGGGCATCTCTGTCCGACTCGGAGTCGGAGTCCGATTCCGAGCGGTCTGAGCCGCTGTCTGATTTCACCGACACCCGTAAGCTACGCACTGCCGCCATGGCGCTAGCTGCGAACAACGGCTGCTGCTGCTGCGGCGGTTTACGTAACCCGGAAGTGGTTCTCTGTCCTCCCACTTCTTCTTCTTCTTCTGCGGCTGCTGCTGCTTCTTCTTCTTCTTCTGCGGCTGCTGCTTCTTCTTCTTCTTCTTCTCTCGTGTGTTTATTCAAAGATATTTTGGGATAGTTTTTTGGGGGGTTTTTTTTTTTTGGGATAGTTTCTGTATTTGTTATTTATCAAAACAACTCGGGTGTCCGATCTTTCGATTACAAAGATGTTAAATTTGGCGTTGTGCTGGAGGACAAATCAAAAGATTTAACAATTAATAGCATGATTGTTATGGCAATTTTTTTTCATTCACAAATGTAAATTTGGCAATATTAAACCTTTATTTAATGTTTTTATTCATGATGTGTCGTCTTTAAAGAGTGTTTGAGTGTCTGTGAATCTGAATGCACTCTGGCCTGTATATTATATGACTGTATATTCCCTACTGTGACGCTTAGCTTAGCTTAGCTTAGCTTTAGTGCTGATGTCACTTCCGTATCTTATGACGCGTCTCATTGGGTCCTGAGAGGACACTGACAGCTTCTTCCCAACCCGTTTCTGGATATTAAAATATTCTCTAGTGTTGGCGGTGTCGAATTTCTTATTAAATGTGACTTTGAGTTTCACGGAAAGGTTCTCCAGCACTGGAAATGAATCTATAATCATAATTCTTCGCCCCATGATGCACCTGTATGGAACAACAGGTGTACTCTGACTCTTTTCCAAACAGCGGGCTGAACAGGCTGCCATGCTGCTTTTACATTTACTGGATGACATTCACTTCACTGTCCAGACTTCATTCACAAATCTAACGTTATTTGTTCTAATCAACGGTTTCCACGAGTCATCAGAGCTGTGATTGGTTCTGTTAAAGGTTTCTGGATGTTCACACTCTCTGTTTCCCTCAACTGTTCAAAACTTTTCCTTTTTAGACAAAAAGTGTAACAGCGAGTTCTTCAGATCCGTTTTGTCTAATGAATGTTTTCCTTTCAGATGAAATATTACGGAGGGTTTCAGAATATAAACCAGCTCAGCTGGAACTGTTTCACACTTCCTGTCCCACAAAGCTAAAGAGCTTCGCTTCAAACTGTTAGATAAAGTTTATCCTGCAGAGAATCTTTACGTCCAACATTTAATCCCGAGCCAGCGTTTGTTCCTCTTGTTCAGCGAACTCTGAAACAGACGAGCTTCTTTTTCTCTCGTGTTCATTCAGAGATATTCTGGGACAGTTTCTGTTTTTGTTATTTATCAAAACAACTTTCGATTACAGCGATGTTGAATTTGGCAGCACTGAAGCTTTATTTAATGTTTTTATTCACGATGTGTCGTCTTTAAAGACCCTTTGAACGCACTCTGGCCGTGCGATAATCCGGCAGCTCTTCCTTTAAACCCTGCGACTCTGTAACTACGGCTTTCTTTGTTCTTGGTTTCGTTTCTGTTCAGTTGTTCGACCTGCTCTACTCGAAGTATTGAATGTTTAATAAGCCTGTTTGGTGTTTGAAATAAATATTAAAGGAGAAAAAAAAAAATTCGTCTTCCTGGGTCGTTTTTGTCCCAGTTTTCTTGCCATACGTTTTGCATCTGTGTGTCTCTGTAATAGTTCCCCCTCCGCTGTACAAAGCGGAACTGTTTACTGTTTGTGATCCGGCCTCCTACTTCTTCTTCGTGGGTGTTACGGCGGTTACGCCACACCGCAGCATCAGCGCCACCTGGTGAACGTTATTTTGTGTTCATGCATATTATCCTGTTTGTGTAATTTCATTTCATTTATGAAAACTACTGAAGCGTTGCATGTATTGTCTCTGCATAAACATGTATTCTGTACCCTGATGACTCTCTATTAATTACTCCCGATTAATCTCTCAATTATCTTCTCCGATTAATCGAATCACAGTGACAAATGTCCCTCCCGGGCTCCGGTAACAGCACGCAGTCTTCAGCAGTCTAAACTTGAACGATATGAAACAGAGACGTTGGAGAAAAGACTTAAGTCACTCGATTATCCAGCGGGTTAAAGATTCATTTCCTGCAGATCCACTAATCGATTGATCGTCTAACCCTTTCAGGCCACATACAGCAGGACAAAGCAGTTACATTAATCCCACTTTGTTTATTTTCAAAGACAGTCAGGCGTCTCCTGCGCAGCGTGTGACTGAGCTGGGAGCGTCCGGACAGATGGCACGGATATAAATATATATATATATATATATATAGAATAATATAATAATAATAATGATGGTGATGTAGGCGCATTGTTGCTGGATTGGATCTCCTCAGTGGCAACTCCATGAAACCCAGTTTGAGTAATAGATCTGGGAAGCAGAGCTCACCGAGGACACCTGGTGGACAGGTGAGGAATGACAGCGTATTAAACTGTAAAAGCACAGACATGAAAACTAAAAGCTGCCGTAAGGGATGTAAAGTCGTGCTTACAGTATAACTTGTTTGTGCTAATATGCTAAAAAGTACATGCTAATAAGTTCAACCACAGTGTGTCGAGACACTCGCACACATCAGTGCTTTGAGTTTCCCAATAATATATATTATTTTACTGGATTCTAATTATCGATGCATTAACGTCCAGAAGAGCGGCGTCCTAGGAGCAGCTGAGAAACTGCGACACAAGCCTGAACTCCCAGGAGCCGAGGGGGTTTATTACACGTGTACATATTTATACATAATGAAGATGACTTTCATTAACGGAGTGAAAGAGTCCTGATAAACTTTAGTTCTGATTCACTGAAAGGGAGAAAGTGAATGTTTACAACTGAAACGATTTGTCAATCAGCCGATCAACAAAAAGTTCATTTGCAGCAATTCTGATCATTGATCACGCCCCCCCTCGAGTCCTGGATTGTGGACTACCTGACTGGGAGACCGCAGCACGTGAGCCTGCAGCGCTGTGTGTCGGACAGCGTGGTCAGCAACACTGGGGCCCCTCAGGGGACTGTCCTCTCTCCCTTCCTCTTCACCATCTACACCACGGACTTCAGCCTCCACACAGAGTCCTGCCACCTTCAGAAGGTTTCTGATGACTCTGCTGTGGTGGGATGTATCAGCGGTGGTGATGAGACTGAGTTCAGGGCTGTGGTGGGGAACTTTGTCTCATGGTGCGAGCAGAACCATCTGCAGCTCAATGCGACAAAGTCCAAGGAGCTGGATGTGGATCTACGGAGGGCCAAGGCACCAGTGACCCCGGTTTCCATCCAGGGGGTCAGTGTGGACATGGTGGAGGATTACAAGTACCTGGGAGTACACATGGACAATAAACTGGACTGGACCAAGAACACTCAGGCTGTTTACAGGAAGGGCCAGAGCCACCTCTATTTCCTGAGGAGGCTGAGGTCCTTCAACATCTGCCGGACGATGCTGAGGATGTTTTATGAGTCTGTGGCGGCCGGTGCTGTCCTGTATGCTGTTGCATGCTGGGGCAGCAGGCTGAGGGTAGCGGACGCCAACAGACTCAACAAACTGATCCGTCAGGCCGGTGACACTGTGGGGGCGGAGCTGGACTCTCTGGCGGTGGTGTCAGAGAGGAGGATGCTGGGTAAACTACACGCCATCTTGGACAGTGTCTCCCACCCGCTCCATGACGTGCCGGTCAAACAAAGGAGCGCCTTCAGCGGAAGACTCATCCCCCCACAATGCACCACAGAGCGCCACAGGAAGTCATTCCTGCCTGTGGCCATCAGACTCTTTAACTCCTCCCTCTAAGTGTCAGTCTGTCTGACCCGAAGTCACTAAACTGGACATTGATCATTAACATCTCTGCAATACTTGAATAACTGTGCAATATTCTGTGTTAATACTCCTGATCAATATTTAGTTTTAAATTCCCTATTTATTGATATTGATATTACTCATCCCTCTATTGCTGCTGTGCAATATCCTCCGTCTCATAATAAATAAGCTACACTTAACTTGACAGTTCATGCACTATTACTTTATACCATATTATTATCATCAACCAGTAAACCCACCTGGTACTTCATTTATTTTCTGACCTGTTTATAGTGTTTATAGTGTATTTATAGTGTATTATATTATATTGTTTGCTAGTACTTCCTCCTAAAAGGCGAGCTGCTGGAACAAAGAGTTTCCCTTCAGGATCAATAAAGTGTTTCTGATTCTGATTCTGATCAACCGTTTGTCATTTTTAAGCAAAAACACCCCAAATTCTCCGGCTTGTTGCAGCTGTGCTGATTTCCGGACTCTTCTATGACCGTTGGACAAAACCAGACATTTGAAGGCGTCTCATTGGACGCTGGGAAACTTGTGAAGGGCGTTTTAAACTATTTGTAGAATAAACAGGTCTGGATCTGTTAACGTGTTCTTTCGATGTGAAACGCAGGAAAACATTTCACTTCATGGGGACTTTATAACTTCTCTACACTGGAAAGTCTCTTCTTGCTATTCGTGTTTTTACAAAATCAGCTGGACATCAAGAGCAAGTAGAAACTAAATGACATTTCTAAGTTGAACTAACTCAAAGGCAAAACTTAAGGAAAGTATGTTCTTTCATTTTTACAGCGTATTTTGAATTTATTAGTGGAGAAATAAACAGGAATATTTCATCAGGAATAAGAAACAATCTTCAGTAACTGGTTCCAGAGTCTCGTCCTGCAGAAACTTTATGACGTCAGATTTTCGGAATCACAGAACATTGACTACAGACACACAGCGACATCTTTGTGTTCATGCTACATCTCCCCCTTTCAAAATAAATTTGTACTCTTATTTTGCAAAAAATCTTAACACAGAAAACGAGATTTACACCTGAAAGCAGAGCGGAGAAGAGGAGGAACAGTCGGTGCTCTGCGTCGGACACATTTAATATTCACGTTTAACATCCACGGAGCTTTGAGTCGTTTTAGTGCAAAATAAACATCTGTTTTCTGTCAGTTTATCGAGTTCAGCTTCTTCTTTTTGCAGGTTTACAGTCTTTTTCAACGCAGCTCTGGGTCCAAACTGATGAAGGTGATAATCCCTCTGATGGTCGCGTAAATGTCTTCTCGACACACGGCTCGGACTGAGCGAGTCTCGGCCAGCAGTTTGATTGTGACGCCGATGTGTGTCAACGTACAGACAGACATTCAGCAGGCGGATCCAGAGTCTTGCGTCTACGGCGGAAACCTTCGAAGAACTACAGAAACGTGGCTACACAGTGCGTCACTTTAATGCTGCTTTAACAGGGTTTCTGCAGGTTCACCAAGTTCAGTTCAAGCTGCAAGTGTTGATGCATATTAGATTCATTAAACGTACAAATGAAATGTTAGCCTATCCATAATCTGTGGTGAATAAATACTGTTGTTTAGAAAAGTACAGTCCTGACTCGTACGACATCATCAGTATTTAACATTAAAACAGCTTTACTGCAGCCGGCGATAACTGGTGACGGTCACAGAGTAAACGAGTCGCGGAGAAAACCTCTCTCAAGCTGTTTCGCCGTCAGTCGCTTTTATTTATTTTATTTTATTTACATTCTTTTACTAATTAGTAGTTGTCTTTGTGCCGTTCACTGCGGGGCAACAGCGTCCACCAACAGCCAATCAAAAGTCAGACGGATTTAGTTTATAAACTGTTTTTTAGTTGGAGGATGTTTCTGAGTCTGACTCTTTCTAAAGGACCCGATAACATGGCGCCTTCGCACGACTGTAGTCCAGCAGGACCAATGAGACTGTCGCACGTGGATGACATCACTTATACTGCACTTCATCAGCCAATCAAATCCTCTGCAGTCGATTTGAAGAGCAACTTAACAGCAACTGGTTCAACTTCTCACCTTGGTGCCAGTTACTCTACAGATTAAAGATTAAAGGTGGAGAACTCCAACAAGCACAACTGTGTCTGCAGGTGGGAAGCCAGAGAGGGATTTCCAGCAAAACAAGACAAAAAACTCCTGCAGCCGCTCCACCTTTAAACCTGGAAACAGGCTGAAAGCTGCCGGTACAGGCTGTCGGTGCAGCACCTGTGCACTATCATGGACTTCTGTCTCATTTCATCACAATGAAATAAAGAAGGACTCCAGTGAGTTCATTATTGCACTTGGGGGGGGGCTCACAAGAGACAGATGGTCCAAATCTGTGCAGCAGAAGTGGGGCTATCCTGACTTTCAGTCTCTAATATGGGTCAAACTCCAAAAACACTGGATCCTACATTTCCCATAATGCAACAGGATCTTTTATTAGAGCCTCCCTTCCTGGTAAATAGCCACGTCTTTCAAACTCCACACCTCCAGTTTGAAACGCAGACTTCCTGTTAGACATTTGGGACTATATTTTTGTGAACTCTGCAGCACGGCGCAGATCTCTACTCAGTGTGTCAAACCAGGCTCACCTGGCTCACCTGACACACCAGGCTCACCAAGCTCACCAGGCTCACCTGGCACACCAGGCTCACCAAGCTCACCTGGCTCACCTGGCACACCAGGCTCACCAAGCTCACCAGGCTCACCTGGCACACCTGGCTCACCAGGCTGACCAGGCACACCTGGCTCACCTGACACACCAGGCTCACCAAGCTCACCAAGCTTACCAGGCTCACCAAGCTTACCAGGCTCACCTGGCACACCAGGCTCACCAAGCTCACAGGCTCACCAGGCTCACCTGGCACACCAGGCTCACCAAGCTCACCAGGCTCACCTTGCTCATTTGGCATACCTGGCTCACCAGGCTCACCTGGCTCACCTGTGGCGCACTTGGATACAGTGATCACAATGAGTACATTAAACGCAGAGCTCTTCCCGTCATGGCAGTTTGGGAGTTTGTCTGAAACCTGCAGACTTTCAGATATGAATCTATATTAATATACAGACTTCCTGTTTCGGGACATGTTGACGAGCCTACGGTCGTCACAGGGATCCACACAGTAACGGTGCTGCCATAACTGAGAGGAAACTGGAATTGAAAATGTGGTCTAGTTTTTGCATGTTGTGTTTTTCATTCCTGAAATAATTTTTAAAGTCTAATTCTGTCAGATTTGACAGTTTTACGTGATAAAATAACTGCTGACAGTCGAAGTCGTTAAAGCCGCCGACGAGCCAAATGTTTCGGGAACAGCAGGAGAGAAAGTTTAACCTGAACGTCGCGTTGCTCGTCGCAGCCGCACGGCGGCCTGTATCACGATTAACACTGCGGAGCTGCAGCCGTCATCGCGGCCAGACTCTTAAAGCGATGACGCGCAGAGCCGTTGCCGCGGTTACCAGGTGTCTCGGATCACGGCGACACCGGGGAGGACGGGCAGGTCCCGAAAGACGAGTTTGAATTGTTTAGATTTTTGTTGGGACTGTGAACGCGTCTCCAGATCGGTGATTTACAGAGAAACAGTTTGCACGGACTGGAAGCAGCTGGATCAGAGAGGAGGTCATGTGACTCGGGTGTGCTGGCGTCACCTGAAGTTCATTCTTCACATTTACCCTCCGCTGCTGCCCTTCCTGAGCTTTCTGAGGATGTTTTCTCATTAAAGGGTTTTTGGGGGAGTTTTTCCTGACAGGACAGAGGCGGCCGTCTGCCGTCAGACTGTAAAGCCCCCGGAGGCACGTTTGGGATCTTTTACTGTAGAAATCAGCTGACTTGACTTCAGATGCCAGACAGACCCTGCACCTCACCCTGCACCCTCCACCCCACCCTCCACCCCACCCTGCACCTCACCCTGCACCTCACCTTCCACCTCACCCTCCACCCCACCCTGCACCTCACCCTGCACCCCACCCTGCACCTCACCCTGCACCCCACCCTGCACCTCAGCCTCCACCTCACCCTGCACCCCACCCTGCACCTCACCCCACCTCACCCTCCACCTCACCCTCCACCCCACCCTGCACCTCGCCCTGCACCCCGCCCTGCACCTCCACCTCACCCTCCACCCCACCCTCCACCTCCACCCCACCCTGCACCTCACCTTCCACCTCAGCCTCCACCTCACCCTCCACCTCACCCTGCACCTCACCTCCACCCCACCCTGCACCTCACCTTGCACCTCAGCCTCCACCTCACCCTGCACCCCACCCTGCACCTCACCTTCCACCTCAGCCTCCACCTCACCTCACCTCCACCCCACCCTGCACCTCAGCCTCCACCCCACCCTGCACCCTGCACCTCACCCTGCACCTCACCCTGCACCCCACCCTCCACCCCACCCTGCACCTCAGCCTCCACCCCACCCTGCACCCCACCCTGCACCCCACCCTGCACCTCAGCCTCCACCTCACCCTGCACCCCACCCTGCACCTCACCCTGCACCTCAGCCTCCACCTCACCCTCCACCTCACCCTGCACCTCACCTCCACCTCACCTGCACCCTGCACCTCCACCTCACCTCACCCCACCCTCCACCTCCACCCCACCCTCCACCTCCACCCCACCTCACCCTCCACCTCAGCCTCCACCCCACCTGCACCCTGCACCTCAGCCTCCACCTCACCCTGCACCCCAGCCTCCACCTCACCCTGCACCTCAGCCTCCACCTCACCCTGCACCCCACCCTGCACCTCACCCTCCACCCCACCCTGCACCCCACCCTGCACCTCACCCTGCACCTCACCCTCCACCCCACCCTGCACCTCACCCTGCACCTCAGCCTCCACCTCACCCTCCACCCCACCCTGCACCCCACCCTGCACCTCAGCCTCCACCCCACCCTGCACCCCACCCTGCACCTCACCCTGCACCCCACCCTGCACCTCAGCCTCCACCTCACCCTGCACCTCACCCTGCACCTCACCCTGCACCTCAGCCTCCACCTCACCCTCCACCTCACCCTGCACCTCACCCTGCACCTCACCCTGCACCTCACCCTCCACCTCACCCTGCACCCCACCCTGCACCTCAGCCTCCACCCCACCCTCCACCTCACCCTGCACCTCAGCCTCCACCCCACCCTGCACCCCACCCTGCACCTCACCCTCCACCCCACCCTGCACCCCACCCTGCACCTCACCCTGCACCCCACCCTGCACCTCACCCTCCACCCCACCCTGCACCTCAGCCTCCACCCCACCCTCCACCTCACCCTGCACCTCAGGCTCCACCCCACCCTGCACCCCACCCTGCACCTCACCCTGCACCCCACCCTGCACCTCACCTCCACCCAACCCTGCACCTCACCCTGCACCTCAGGCTCCACCTCACCTCTCCTCCCACTGTGGTGCACAGCGAGTCACCAACATACCAAACCGGTGCAGTAAAACGACCTCAGTGCTCCACAGGAAAACACCAGTTCATTGGTGCGACTCTGCGTCCTGCGCCGACACCAAAATAGAGCCCCCGATGACATCACTATGACATCATCAGAGTTATTTTCTGTTCCAGCTGTTTTTTCCAGCTGAGAATAAACGTAAACAGTTTCATGCGTAAAACTGACGGAGCGACTCTTTAAATGACGTGAATCAGTCGGCCTGAAAATCGTGCTCAGTGCAAAAGCTTCAGCCTCAGTGTGTGTGTGTGTGTGTGTGTGTGTGTGTGTGTGTGTGTGTGTGACTCTGTTGACATGCACAGTCCTGCAGGTCTGATTCCCTCTGAGGCTTCTGCAGCAGTGAAGGACGAATGTTGAAGTGTTTTCCCTTTTTTATCCTCAGTGTGTGTGTCCATCAGTGTCTTTCACATTAATGTCCTCCTCCTCCATCTTCCTCCTCCTCCTCCTCCTCCATCTTCCTCCTCCTCCTCCTCCGTGTGGAGGCTGATGTTTGTCTGAACCTCCTTGTTGTTATTCTGGAAAATGAAAAGCGAGAGAAGAGAATAATAAAAAGATTAACGACTGAATCAAAACTACGACAAAACCTTTTTCCTCAGCTTTCAGTTTTCTTCTAGTAAGTTGTCATTTAAATGTCAGCTGGTCTGAAACCGTTCAGTGGAGCCGAGGAGTTTAACCTCAGGATGGGGTCAAAGGCCATGATTTAGTTTCAGGGCCGCAGTGAGGAGACTTTAACTCTCTCTGTCTTTGAGGGACGCTGACGAGCTGAAGTTACAGGTTTCACCGATAAGCGTCTGACTATCAGAGGAAATGAAAGCAGTTCCAGATGTGTTCTGAAGCAGCAGCTGGAGTCCAGCAGGGACCTGGTTTTCAGCTGAGACCAGAGTTCAGTCACGGCAGCTGAAAGTGAGTCGGGCTCAGTGGGCTTCATGGAGATGATATGAAGGGAAGCCAGACTCTACCTGTCCTACAGTCAGCTGTGCATCATGTCACTCTGCACTCTGCTGATATGGCAGAGTCCAGACCACCTGACAGACACCTGACCCTGTTTGGGACTCTGGTCTCTGGATCAGACAAGGTTTAGGGAAGCAGCTGCGTGCTGCTCTTCATCGGAGGTGCTAAAGTACCGAGACTGAGTGTCTGAAAACACTTCTCACCTGTGCGGCTTATCGTCCACACACACGTTAACTTCACCTCCTCCCATAAAGTCAGCTCGCAGCTGCTTCCCGAGGAGGGAGACGGTCTCAAACAGAGCCAAGTGAGGGGGGGCAGTCCGAACACAAGTCCTTTAAAAGTCAAAACGACTGGAGGCTACAGGAGCCGTTTTCTCTGACAGGGGCCCTAAAACTCGTTGCACATTTACTACAAAAAGCTCTGTGTTTGGTCTTCGACTGAGGTTCAATTGTAACCGCCGCTTTTCAGCCCTCAGTAGTAACTGCAGGCGTTCCTTTGCATACAGCCCCGACAACGTTCGCCAATAAGATACGGCAGCCTGTGCCTGAGAGACGAAAGCCGGGGCCCAAAAAAAGGTCTGCAAAGGACTCGCGGCACCGCTCGTTAAGCTCGGATCAATACTTTGATCAGCTCAGAACTTCTCTCATCTGGACAGAAAAACACAAATGTTCCGAGAGGAAAAAAAACAACCTGAAATATTAAAAGTTTTTATTCTTTCAGCATCACGCAGGACACAAACACGAGGCCGTACGCACCTCCCACTGCCGTCCTCGCAGTTCAGTGGCCCTGCTGCAGAGAGACAGAGAGAAGCATCGCAGTCAGGAAACATCTCAGCACGTTCACATAAAGGACCGAATCCAACTGCAGCTACACAAGTTAGAGTTCAGCAACCCGACACTCTGTAAAGCACTAACCCGAGTGACGGCCGACTGACTGACTGGCGTAAACGCAGTCACAGTTAACACTCGGTGAACTGAAAATGTGGAAAAACCTTCATCCCTCGACTTTCAAACACAGACTTACCGCCGCAGAGTGACTCAGCTTGTCGAAGCGAAACTTGAGGTTGGATCTGGGAGAGTTTTTATTTTTCAGCTCTGAAACAGGAAACAAGCAAACTGCTAATTCTGACACAACAGGAAGCAACAAACACGTCATCGACTAATCAAATAAACAGAAACACGTCAGAAGGGCGGACATGTTGCACTACCCTCGTTCCCACTGCTGCCTCAAGGTGTCGCACTATAACTTGCATATTACCGTTTCTATAATTTGTTCTCTTTTATTCTAATTAAAATATTAGAACATGTGTTTATAATGTCGTGTGTGTGCAGCTGCAGTTCGCTGTTCGCTGACAGTAAAGCTGAACCTCGAGCCGCAGAGAAATGTCACCTGTTGTTGTAAAATGCGTCTGTGTTGTTTCTTTACCTAAATGTTATTATCTTTATTTCCTGGTTCAGACGCTAGCTTGAAGCCCGTTTGTTTCTGATTGGTCAAAGAGAAAAGCAGGCTCCACCTGCCTCCCCGTCAGCAGCCATGTCTTTTATTTGAATTAGCGGAGGCCGGTCTGTGTCGATCTGGATTCAGACTCTCCGGCTTCATCAGCGTGAAGTTCAGGTGCAGCTGAGTCCTGAGCGACTGTCGGCGTCCGACTGAGGAACATTTACTAACTCTTCTGTTTTCACGCCGACACGACGTCACGCGCTGCTGTCGACGCGTGATTCACGGTGTGAAAGGCTTCGGCGCTGAGGTGTAATTAGGTCCGGCTGCAGGTCTGTGGTTTTATTGGCTGCAGCGCATCAGAAATGCTCTGTGTATTGAGATTCGGGTTGTTGATATTTATATATATATATATATTTATATGCCATGATGGTGTGTTGCCATAGCAACCTGCAACACAAGCATTTGTTGTTGTTTTTTTAAATTGTATTTGCATCTGATTGAAGCGCTCACACGGACCTGCCGTCTGGAGAAAAATCCTAAAATTCACCGGTGAATATTTTCAGTCGGTATTTGACGTTTTCTGACAGGACGTCCCACGTGTTCGTTCATACGGACATGAACTCAAGTCTCCTGTAATTTAAACACGTCACTTGTGTATTTCTGTGTGGATGCAGCAGGACGTTGTACTGAACCTGTGGGGCTGCGGCAGACGAGGAGCGGACTTGAACTTTGACCTTCTACCGTCGCAGCCTGGGCGAGCTAAAGACAGGGAGAGAGGACAGATTACTAATATTACAAACTGACAACCTCTGTTTCAGTTTGTTCGTCCACAGCAGAATCTAATGAAAGGCTTTTATTTCTAATTCCTCCTGATCACCAATCAATACAAACTCAACCCTTCCTCCGTGTTTACCTGCTGTCTCGATAAATTCAGTACAATCTGCATTTCTTTTGTTCCATTCCCCGAAGTTAAGCTGCTACGAATGCAACACTTCCAGCAGACGTTTCACATTAAAAGTCTTCCAGCCGGCCCATTATTGGCAGGCTTTTAATGTGAAAATCTGCAGAAAAGTGTTGAGTTTCATTGGCAGCAGTTTAGCGTTGATCCGGAAAAAAGTCAATGTGTAAAAACTGGATTTAAGCTGGATGAAAGACGTATTTCTGTCCTGATGCCCTTGCTGCTCTCCAGAGGATGAGCCTGGTGACTTTACTGTCCTCTAGCGCCACCATCAGGACAAACTACGGCACCTGAAGTCAATATTACTGTTAATTGCCACATTTACCTCAGTAACGATTCATAAACGACACCTCATTGAATACAGCTGTGCACCAGATTCTGCCGTCACAGTCGAGCTCTTATTGATCCCGTGGGCCGAACAATAAGTTAGTAATGTTTCTGTAACATGTTCAGAAGTTAAGAACGCGTCTCGGTTTGGAAAATCAGGGTGAAACTGGCTCTGTTTTACGTCTCTCGCAACTATTAAAATCATCATTATTGGATTTGAACACTGGAGACAACTTTGCCGCTCCAGGGTGAAGTTGTAGCTGACGTCGGGGTTAACCTCCGTCACTACGCTCGGGAACTCTGATTGGTTCTCAGAGAGCTGAAGCCAGAGTTTGCCAACATCGGATTCGTTTCGTGTCTCTGAGTTTGACTGGACACGAATACTTCCGTCCAACGCAGTACAGTACTACAAGTACTGCAGTGAAGTACACCTCTGAGGTACTTTTATGCTGCTTTATACTTCTCCTCCACTACATTACACCGACAGCTTTAGTTACTTTGCAGATTCAGATTAATGCAAAATATTAAATCAACTAATAAATGATGATGCATTATTTCAGATATACGTATATTAAGCAGGTAAAACGAGCTCCACCTTTGTGAGCTGCAACTTTAATGACGCTTAAATATGAATGTTTACATATTAATAATCCAATAATACGATATTCTGCATAATGAGCACTTTTAAGTTTATTTTAATGTTAATACTTTTGTAACATTTTGACTTGTAACAGTATTTCTGCACTGTGGTATTTCTCCTTTTGCTGAAGTAAAAGCTCTGAGGACTCGGTCGACTCGTGAAACGAACAGCAAACTCTGTATTCGGCGTTGTACTTTCAGGTGCGTCATGGCGGCGTCGGCCGCAGCCTGTTCTATTCTCTTCGTTCCCGTATGAAGGAGTGAATTTATCGAACACGACGACTGAAATTAGCTTTTGACTCGGAGAATGAACATGGATACTGTGGCTGTACGTGTCTCACCAGGTGTGTGTCGTCTGCAGGGATGCTGAAGCTGCACGAGCTGGATGTCGATCTGGAAATCTTACCGCTCTCCTTCTTCACGTGAATCCTGCGGAAAAACAAAACATCTTCCCGTCGGACGTCGGACGACGCAGTCCTGCCTTCTGTGCAGACGTTTGTCTCTGGATGTGCGTGCATTCTTATTGTTTGTTGTATCGTGTTTTTGGCTTCATGTTCCTGATTTCCTCGTCTTTCCTGCTGTAGATTTGTGTTTAGTTTTATGTCTGACTGTTTCCTTCAGTCCTCTGATCAGAAATATATTTACATTCAGTGTTTCTCACCAAACCTCACTGTGTGTCCTTGAGGTGTAAAAGATTTGCAAAGCAGTTGTTCTGTATTTATTTCGAAAGCTTTATTGTTTACGTCCATGTTAACCTGCTAACAGTCTTCTTCACTGCCTGCAGATCAGTTGCATAGTGTGAAGCCACTGAAACTAACTAGCGCTACTAGTGGTGAAAAACTCCACCGGGAACCTTTAAGTTTGTGTTAAAAACTAACGTGATTCTGACAAAGCTGCTGAGAGAGATAAATAAAAAGTAAAGAACAAACCGGGAGGAAGACCTGCGCAGTCACACACACCTGTCCCGCTGTCCCGCCTCTGGAGAGCTGGGATTGGACGGCAGCTCCGACCTCACCTCCAGCGTCGGGTGGCAGCTGTCGAAGCTCCTCTGCTCACTGAGGAGACTGACGCGTTCACAATACAAAGACCAAAGCGTCAAAGAATCGCACGTGGTGAAGTTACCAAGCCTAGCTTAGCACAAAGACTGGGAGCGGGGGGAAACTGTTAGCCTAGCTCCACCAAAACAGAAAAGCTGATTTACGTGTTGTTTACTGGAGTTTCAGCAGCAGCGTCGGAAACTAAAATCCAAAGTTACCTCCTCTGGTTGTGCTTCTCCGTTTGGCTGTCGACGCTCAGCAGGCGAGGAAAGAGTCCCGATCGCCTCTTCACGGGAGACTTCACGTTACACTGACGTCAACACACAAAACACAGCAGCTGTTAGCAGAGCAGCGCTCCGCAGAGCCGCCAGTCACGACGGTAATGAACTGTGGTTTGTTTTGTTAGTCATGAACTTCTTTACAAACTCAGGAAAAGCAATAAATAAAAAGGAAGCACGACATAAATAAGGAAGTAAATAAAACCAGTTCTCTCAGCGACCTCTGACCTCTGCTCACCTCAGCGCTGATGTGTGCCAGACCCCCCCCGCTCAGACTGGTGGGCAGACCTGCCCCGCCCCGTGACATGGTCTCCATGGAGACGCTCCGCCCTCGCATCGCCCTCTGACAGGGAGAGAGAGAGAGAGACGACAGTTCGGTCATTGCACATTACAGCTACTCGTCCAGTAACGCTCTGCTGCTCTGACACCGGGGGGGGTCGGCTCGTCAGACGGAGGGTTAATATCAGTTTGGACAGAGCGGCCCGGGCCGCTTGTGTCGAGCTCGTATGACACGAGCCGCGTCGGGGGTTTTTTTATATATCAGCGCGATGAGAGCGACAGAAACCGCGCTGATGTTTGTTCAAGTGTTTTTCTGATGAGTTCGTGTTTTAATTCGTTATCTGATGCTAAGAAAAAGGAGGTTTCGAGTCATGATTGACAGCCGGGTGCGTGGGCGGGACCTCGATACCCGCGGCTCCAGATGACGTCACCAGCACAAGATGGCTGCTCCCGTATCCGGATGTTTTGGCTTCATTTAGTACAGCGGCAGGAAGCGGCAGGAAGCGGCGGCCATCTTTATTTATAACACTTTGATAAGGTCCAAATAATCACATCCTCTGCAGGAGAACATCGTTTACTGTCACTGTACCGAGAGATTCATCTGATAACACATCTTAACTCAAGGGCCACTTTCTAGCCCTTTTTCTCGAGCTCTTAATCGCATGTCACGGTCTTCCTCAGAGATGGAGTTCACTCAATCGACCTCCCGCCAAATATACAACCACCTGTCGTCATGTGACTCAGGTGACATGATGACAACTAAGCCCAACTCCATCCACTTAGAAAGACCATGCGATGTGGCTGAAAGCCTGGGAAAAGGTCTAGTAAGTGGACCTTGAGACTTGTTTTGGTCCAGAATGAACTTTCACACTCAATAATGGAGGAAATTCAAAATGAAACTGAAATATCATTTTAAAATACATTCTTGATATATTTCTGTAAATCGTACTATAAAGTATTTCTATATATTTATATAAACTTTATTATCAATAAATATATTTTACAAAACAGAAGAAAGAAAGAAATCTGAAGGACGAAAAATAAAGAAAAGACAAAGAAGAATTACGGAAGTAAAATGTAAAAATGACGCACACACACACACACACACACACACGCGCACACACACACCTTAATGGACTCCAGCAGACCTCCGTGGGCGTGTCCGTTCTCACCTCGCCCCTCCTCCTCGAGACCTGATGTCAGTCCCAGCATGCTCTGGGAGCGTCTCTGCAGCTCGTCATGGAGGCTGTCCAGCAGGGCGGCCCGGGTCCGCTCCTACGCACACACACACACACACACACACACACACACACACACACACACACACACTTTCTGAGTTCCCGTCCCATTTCTTCACAATTGAGAATGACTTGCGGATGGGAGCCGAAACGTCTTGATTCTGAAAACAGCGTCCAGACGACCACGACTGAAACCTTTTCTACGATAGAGCTGGGTTTCTAATAAGGGGCGTGTGTTTAACGGCATTTATTATAGATGTGCGTGTGCGTTTGCAACCTATTCCAGACTGGAATTAATAATAATAAAACTTTATTTACAGAGCGCTTATCAAAACAAAGTGCGTCACAACAAGAGAAATAAAACACCACAGTGAGTGACGAAATATTAAGAAATAAAATACACAAAAGCAGTAAAATAAACAGTTCAGGTAAAATCAGGATCTGCTTTCTGATAAAAATGTGTTTTGAGACGAGACTTAAACGAAGACTCTGACTCAGACAGCCTGATGTCTTCGGGCAGGTTGATCCAGAGCCTCGGGGCCCTGATGGCCAAAGCTCTGTCCCCCTTAGTTTCCATCCTGGACTCAGGAACAGACAGGAGACCCCTGCCCGAAGATCTCAGACTACGTGAAGGTTCATAAGGGATTACAAGGTCTAAAATATAGTCTGGAGCCATGAAGAGCCTTAAAAGTAATCAACAAGATCTTAAAATCGATCCTGAAACCAACAGGGAGCCGATGTAAAGAGGCTGAACCAGGTGTGACGTGGTCGCACCTCTCGGTCCTTAATTCAGTGAAGAAGCTACGGTTTTTATTAAATATAGATCTCACTTGGGGGGAAACGATTCTCTGTGTCCGAAGTGTTTCTGGGTGTTTTACCTCCAGCCGGGCGAAGCGGTCGCTCTTGTAGCAGGCCAGCTCCGCGTTAATGAGTTTAGTGAGAAGAAACTCTCTGAACTCCGGACCCTGAACACACAAAGCATCAAATTTATATTCAGAAGAAACACGTACGAGTACTTCCTGACTGCGTTACAGGCCTACTCCTCTTCCTCTCACCTTCTTAAAAACAGCTGGATTTGGGAGGGGCGGGCCAAACGGAGGTACGTCTTCTCGTGCTGTGACGGACACCTGTCAATCACAACAGTTTCTACTGTCACTGACAGGAACAACAGGCAGAAACTGAACAGCTTTAAGTTAACTGGTTCGTCATGTGCCGCAGAGCTTCGAAGTGGGCGGAGCTACTTCTGTTCGTTTTCCCGGACGGGCGTGAAGCTCTCCTGCTGACTCGCCAGAACAAAAGACGAGCAGCTGTGTTAGAAAACATCTGCGTCTTCGATGAAAAGTCAAAGCTACAAGAAGCCTGTGGACATAATTATATTACTGTGGACGTTATTACGTTGTATTATTATACCGTACATACCTGTATTATACCTGTACTTCACACTTATTTTAGCTTTTATACTTATATCCACTTTTGTACTTAATTTATCTCACCTGTATTATAGCGTATTAGATTTTTATTTGCACATCTCTTACTAAATAATTGTCTCGTTGCTTATTTATTATTATTTCTATTCTATTAGCGCTTCTGTTCCTGTGTGCGCTGTGACAGTGAGCAGCTGTGACGAAAGAGTTTCCCCTCGGGGATCAATAAAGTATTTCTGACTCTGATTCTAAAAACTGAAGGAGAGAAGTCAACTACAACTCCCATGGTGCATTTCAGCAGGAATCATCCAATCACAGAGCTAAGAATTCTGCCAACAATCTGCAGCTTAAATTCATTCAGTTTTAGATTTTGGATTTTGAAATCACCACCGCTCTTCTTCTCCGCAGCAACAGCGGCCGAGGCTCATGGGTATTGTAGTATTTAGAGCCGCGCGCCAATCTGACAGAAAAAAACCTGATTTGTCAGAAACTATGTTGAAATAATTCAAGCTGGAGGTGAGAACGCGAACCTGTACGATGGCGAAATCACCCAGGAGGGTTTCTGTGACATCGTTTCAAAATCTGAAATCTGGATACAGAACAAGGAAAAACACTTGTGGGACCAGCGGCTCCTCAAACTTGATGTCAGCTTTTTTCTATACGTGTGTTTTTGTGTGTGCGCGTGTGTGTTCATTAGCGCATGAAGCTAACGTCCTGAGTGGACTTTACAGCTGTTTTACACAGTCGGTCAGCAGACAGGAAGCCCTGCCTGGCGCCAGAAATAAGCGAGCCAGCACCCGATTTTGTCCCAACGCAGAAAAAGCAAAAGACAAAGCAAAGGGAGACAAATTCAGAAACAAAGCTGCATTTCACACAGATTAGTTTCAAACTGCTCGCTCTGCTCCGCTGGAAGGAAAGTTTGCTTCAGAATATTTACTCTGAAAAACAACAGAGTCAAAAGAAAACAGTAAATACATGAAATATTTCCCAACATGCTAAAAGTCAGAAAACACGCTACACACACACGTCCGTACCTTGTAGGAGGTGTTGACAGAGCAGGGCTCCTCCACCTGCACCACCATGAAGGCGTGCAGGAAGTTGGAGGCGATCATGTCCGGGACAAAAGGCGTGGCCTCTTCCTGGAACACCACCGCCACGATGTCATTTCCTATGTGGCGTTTCTTCTGGAGCTGAAGGAGAACTTTGTTGACTTGAGTTACATCATCCCGTGTCACGCTGTCGGCGTATCGCACGCTACAAAGTGCCATAATGTCCCGCTGCTTTAAGTCGTAACGCCTCATCGCGTCTTCTTGCCTCACGTCAGCTCATGTTATATTATGTGTTGTGTCACAGTGACCCGAGAGGCTCAAACAGGTGTTCCAGGTGTCTGACAGCGTTTTGGAAAGAACCCTACAGAGAAATTCTTCTCTACCTTTCGCTCGATCCGGTCTGTTTGTTATTGTGTCTAACCAAGTCTCGCTCAAGAAGTCTCGGTCTGACTTTCTGACTTGTCGCAGGAAGACAACGGTGGAAACGCGAGTGCGAGTTGGAGAGAGGAGTTTGTTGTGTTGGGGTACAGAAAGCGTCGCTTATCTAAAAGATTTTCAGCGTCGCAGCTGAATATTTAGCTGATTTAGACGATCTGGATGAGGCCTATTTGAGCCAGAGTAACGTTATTTGGATGAAGAGCTCCTACAAACTGAAGAGCGGCTGAGGAGAGGGGGACGGGCAACAGGCAGAGGAGGGTGAACCGAGGCCGCGAGGCCCGGGAGACTGGGGGGAGCTCATGGGACCCGATGCCCACAGAGGAAGAAGGCCCGTGTTGTGTGTGTAACAAAGGATCAAGCGAAAGGTAAAGAAAAAGGTTTTATTTCTCTGTAGCGTCCTTTCCAAAATGTTTTCAGGCACCTAGAAGACCAATCTGAGCCTGTCGGTGGCAAAAACAAGCCCTTTTAGTGGACGTACGCTGACGGTGTGCTGTTGCTGTTGCATTGCAGCCTGTTTGGCGGCTGCAGCGTTCTCGCTCAGTACTGGACCAGTTTCTAAACTTGTTGTCCCCATTAGTCACTTTGACACAAAAACACAGGGGGGAAAGGTGGTAAAGTTCCCTTTAATATCATGCTATGTTATGCTACATGCTATATACAGTAGGTAATGCTATAATACTGTATGTTATGATATAATCACGTCACGTCACGTCTCTTGTTACATTGTGTTGTCATGTTGTGTAACGCTGAGTCGTGTTGTGTAACGCTGAGTCGTGCTGTGTAACGTTGAGTTGTGCTGTGTAACGTTGAGTCGTGTTGTGTAACGCTGAGTCGTGTTGTGTAACGCTGAGTCGTGCTGTGTGACGCTGAGTCGTGCTGTGTAACGCTGAGTCGTGTTGTGTAACGGTGAGTCGTGCTGTGTAACGTTGAGTTGTGCTGCGTGACGCTGAGTCGTGCTGTGTAACGCTGAGTCGTGCTGTGTAACGCTGAGTCGTGCTGTGTAACGCTGAGTCGTGTTGTGTGACGCTGAGTCGTGCTGTGTGACGCTGAGTCGTGCTGTGTAACGCTGAGTCGTGTTGTGTAACGCTGAGTCGTGCTGTGTAACGCTGAGTCGTGCTGTGTAACGCTGAGTCGTGCTGTGTAACGTTGAGTTGTGCTGTGTAACGCTGAGTCGAGCTGTGTAACGCTGAGTCGAGCTGTGTAACGCTGAGTCGTGCAGTTTGTGGCGCTGTTCTGAGCGGTCTACCTGCTGTGCGTCTCCCTCGGTGAAGGGCAGTTTGGTGGAGACGTGGAACATGATCTCCTGCTGTCTGTGGATGGTGTAGACGGACTGGGAACCCGTCTGACCGTGGGACACATCCAGACCCCCCCGAAACCTGCACAGAGGGAGGAGGGACAGCTAGCATTTACCTGCCTCTTATTTACCTTTTTAAATTTCAGCCAGTCAGGTTTTCTTCCTCCCTGTCCGTCCATTAAAACCTCATTCGTGTCAGCAGCGGACTCTTACTCTTAAGCCCGAGCAGAAATCCTGCTGCTTATCAGCTTCTGTTCCCCCAAAGCAACTTTCAGTCTAAAGCATGACTGCTGTAAGTATAAAGGGTTAGTGAAAGTTAGCTACGTTCCTGATGTAGTTTGGTTTCCATTCTGCAGATTGTGAGTTCAGTAGCTGAATTATTTGCTGACTTTCTGGATCTTCCGTTCAGCAGCAGGTGAGAGGAACTATCTTATTTCCCTTCTCCGAAGCTTTACTGTATATGATCATAGTGAAACTGGAGGTCTTGAACTGTTGTTGTTCAAGAAGGACACTTATGTGTTTAATAACTCATTTCTCAGCTTTGTTAGGGCGGACAGTGAAGACAAAGTCTTGCTATATGTGGATGATTTATTGTTATATGCATTTATATATTTATTATTTTCATTTTCCTCCTGCTGCATTTTATCAGCTCATTGTGAAATTTGCCTTTTATGTGAAAATGAAAGGAGTCAAAAATGTTGTTGCTAACCTGATAGATGCTAACATGCTAACACCAACATATAGGCGACGACAGAAAGCATTAAAGCCATGAGGAGAGCGAGACCCGGTCACAGCTCATCAGACGGTCTGCTGTGATGTCAGCTGCAGGTCGGTGCTGCTGTTCTCTGCAGACACGTCTGTTAGCCCGTCTGTTAGCCCGTCTGTTAGCCCGTCTGTTAGCCCGTATGTGTTCACATGCAGTCAGACTGTCCCGTCAGAGCAGCCGAACCAGCAGTCAGCAGCTCCTGTCTGCAGTGGACCCGTGGACGGACAGACAGCTGTCTCTGGATCACTGTGAGACTGAAGGAAACTTAGAAACAGCAGGATTCTCAGGCAGGTTCTGCAGCCGCTTTCTTCTCTGGTGTCTCAGCTGGTTTCTGGAGGTTTATTCTGGACGGACGTCAGAGACGATGACCTCCTCTGGAAGTGCGAGTTGCGCTGAACGACTCGACGTGAGTTTCATGTCTGAGAGTTCAGACCTGACGGGTTAGGACTCTGAGGAGGAGGAGGTCTCTGACTCAGATCCACCTCCTGCAGTATCATTGCCTCCCCTTCAGCTCTTCGGCGCCCCCCTGAGGAGGCTTTAGTCTCTCTTTAGTCTCTGTCCTACTGACTGTCTAAGACGGTGTCGTCCCTCATTCGTCCAGGAGTGTTCTATCGTAGAAAAGGTTTCAGTCGTGGTCGTCTGGACGCTGTTTTCAGAATCAAGACGTTTCGGCTCCCATCCGGAAGTCATTCTCAATTGTGAAAAAATGGGACGGAAACTAGAAATTTAAGCTACTCTGTGTTGCTTAAGCCCCGCCCTCAGGAAGGAGTCTACCTGAGTATCTGTTGATTAGCTAGTTTCACCTGAAACTGACCTAATAGTTTCCATGATGGCCCAGTAATCAGTAATCAGGCCTGTTGTTTTCTGGCTGCACCTCCCTCATCACTGTTCAGTACCTGATTAGCATGTGATTGGCTTGACCACGGTGTTAACACACTGTGGTAAACTTTGGGCAGATTGAATCTCAGACTCATTTCTGTTCAAAGAGGGGTTTTCTTTTTTCACAAAAATGGCTTCTTTGACTCCTCTTTCAAACCAACTCTTCTCTCTACTTAGACTCTTCGCCTCGCCGTCTTCAAATGTGCGGTTTGTAGCTTTCAGATGCAAACGCACGGCGCTCTGCGATCCCGAGTTAGCGTGTCGTCTGTGCTGATAAAGTCTTCTGTGAAGTGGCTGTTTGGTCTCGCCTATGTACCGTTCTTTGCAGTTTTCCTCACTGCACTGAATGGAGTAAACTACATCGCTCTGTTTCTGTGTGGGCATCTTGTCCTTAGGGTGAACGAGTTTCTGTCTTAAAGTGTTGCCTGGTTTAAAGAAAACAGGAACATCGTGCTGTCTAAAGATCCTTTGTAGTTCTTCATACAGTCCAGATACATAAGGGATGGAGACAACCACAGGCTGAAAGTGCATGTCCAGAGTGCACTCTCAGCCTGTGGTTATCCTACTTGGGCTATCAACAAAGTTAAAAGAGCCAAAAAACAGGACAAAGAAGGAACGGTGTCTCCAGTTCCCGTCCCATTTTTCACAATTGAGAATGACTTCCGGATGGGAGCCGAAACGTCTTGATTCTGAAAACAGCGTCCAGACGACAACGACTGAAACCTTTTCTACTGCTGACTGTCTGTTACAGACCAGGTCCTGTCGTGTCACCAGGGTTAACATGTAGTCCTGAACGAGGAGTTAAATCACCGACGAGCTCAGTGAAGGTTTCCTCCTCCTTCCCGTGGAAAACGGGACCTTTGTGGACCTTTACTCTGACTGATTATAACAATGAATCTTTACAGTTTTGTTGCTGCCTCACCCTTTGAAGTTCTGCAGCTCCACTGTGTCGCCCAGCAGCTGCAGGAACTCGGAGAAGGCCGGCGTCTCCTCGTTGTTCCTGAACAGCTCCTCCTCAGACACCTGCCGGACAGGTGACAGCCCCATCAGACTCACAACATACAACCACAACCGTCACATCCGTCACACGTCAGCTACAGCGTCACATCTGTCCCACGTCAGCTACAACATGTTCACATCCGTCACACGTCAGCTACAACGTCACATCTGTCACACGTCAGCTACAACACGTTCACATCCGTCACATGTCAGCTACATGTTCACATCTGTCACACGTCAGCTACAACATGTTCACATCTGTCACACGTCAGCTACAACGTTCACATCTGTCACACGTCAGCTACAACATGTTCACATCTGTCACACGTCAGCTACAACGTCACATCTGTCACACGTTAGCTACAACACGTTCACATCTGTCACACGTCAGCTACAACGTCACATCTGTCACACGTCAGCTACAACATGTTCACATCCGTCACACATCAGATACAACCGTCACATCTGTCACACGTCAGCTACAACCGTCACATCTGTCACACGTCAGCTACAACATGTTCACATCTGTCACACGTCAGCTACAACGTCACATCTGTCACACGTTAGCTACAACCGTCACATCCATCACATGTCAGCTACAACCGTCACATCTGTCACACGTCAGCTACAACATGTTCACATCCGTCACACATCAGATACAACCGTCACATCTGTCACACGTCAGCTACAACATGTTCACATCCGTCACACATCAGATACAACCGTCACATCTGTCACACGTCAGCTACAACCGTCACATCCAACACATGTCAGCGACAATCGTCACATCCGTCACACATCAGCTACAACATGTTCACATCTGTCACACGTCAGCTACAACGTCACATCTGTCACACGTTAGCTACAACACGTTCACATCCGTCACATGTCAGCTACAACATGTTCACATCCGTCACACATCAGATACAACCGTCACATCTGTCACACGTCAGCTACAACCGTCACATCCGTCACACGTCAGCTACAACATGTTCACATCCGTCACACATCAGATACAACCGTCACATCTGTCACACGTTAGCTACAACACGTTCACATCTGTCACACGTCAGCTACAATGTCACATCTGTCACACGTTAGCTACAACACGTTCACATCCGTCACATCAGCTACAACATGTTCACATCCGTCACATCAGATACAACCGTCACATCTGTCACACGTCAGCTACAACCGTCACATCCGTCACACGTCAGCTACAACATGTTCACATCCGTCACACATCAGATACAACCGTCACATCTGTCACACGTCAGCTACAACACGTCACATCTGTCACACGTCAGCTACAACATGTTCACATCTGTCACACGTCAGCTACAACCGTCACATCCAACACATGTCAGCGACAATCGTCACATCCGTCACACGTCAGCTACAACATGTTCACATCCGTCACATGTCAGCTACAACCGTCACATCCGTCACACGTCAGCTACAACATGTTCACATCCGTCACACGTCAGCTACAACACGCTCATATCCGTCACACGTCAGCTACAACATGTTCACATCTGTCACACATGATCTACACGGGAAAAGTTCTTCTTCTCGTGCAAACAAATAATGTTCATGTTACAGAACAAAAGACATGAATTTGTACAAATTTAAATATGATGTCAAATTATCAAATGCATCAACTTATACTTGGTCAGCATTTTGTATGTGAGAGGCAGTAAGCCTTCTTCACAGCAGACAATTTGACTTATCGTAGCAGGGAAAGCACAGGCGTAATCAATAACCTGAACGATGGCTCTGGTCACTCTACTGTTACTTCACTGTATTTTTAACCTGAGCCCATGAATGTCTACATGCATGTTTCCATAACGGTACCTGCCTTTGCAATGTGAAGAATAACTAATACGAGTCTTTGGTTGACTTAAAGTCATCCACTACTTTCCTTTCTCAGTGAAACGCCTCCCGGACTCCAGGGGTTTACGTGCTAAAGGTTGTTTTTAGAAGCACGTCCGTCACTCGCCGGTCTCATGGAGCAGATACGCTTCTAGTTGATCAAACGTATAAATCCACGCTGACTCTGCGACACGCGTGAGTCATGAACCCCCACAATCAGTTGGTTAAAGTCCAACTGAAAGAGGTGAACACGGATCAGTAAACTCCCACACACACTTCTGATTTACGGATGAAAGTCTGGTATTTACGGACTGGAAATGTTCCCAGTAACTCGCATGCTATCATCGGCTAGCACACTGACGCAGCAGACGGTGAGTCAGGTCGAGATACTGTTCAACTTTCGGATGTTTTGGTCGCTCCTGAAGTTTCAGGCTGTGATGCTCTCGGTATCAAAATGTTTCTACTTCAAGTAAATCAATCTCCTCCATCAGCTGTGAGTCGCTGCTGCAGCTCCACCTGCTGGCCGTGTTGGTGAGCGGTCACATCAGCGGCCAAACTACAGTAACTGACTTCCTGTTGTTTTCAGAACACCTGCATGCACCTGTCCAATTTAACCTCACACAGTGTCTTTGCCTCGTGTCTCTCCCTGGGTCACGCCTCACAGTTTGAACGCCTCTGAAACATCATTTATGTTATTCGCTCCGCCTGTTTGAGGTCAAACAGTCGATACGTTCCCCCTGAAATCTGTTGCAAATAATCTCCGATTGACAAAAAGGTGTAAAAGTCGGTTGGTACCTGTCCAAACCTCTGGTAAATGACGCCAAACTTGAAGGTGTTGTTGACCTCGTGCTCGTCGTAGTTGAGTATCAGCTGAGACGCCTGATGACAGACAGACACACAGGTTTGATACAATCAGTCCAACGTGATCTCTTCTGTCATTCAGTAGAAAGATTCGAGGTTGTGTTGAAGTTCTCTGCGCTCACCTTCGGGTAGAGGACGGGACTGAAGCGCAGACCTGCTGCTTCATCACACAGCAGCTTCAGGAGGAACAGCACACTCGCAGTAAACACACAGTCAGAACTCATCGAGGGACAAACAACAGAAACAAGCTGCTTGTTCTCAGCGCTGGTAACATTTACACTTCTTTAAAGGGTCCCCACAAATATAAAAGGTACAGACATCGTGTGTGTTTATGTGCGCGCGCTGTGTTTATGTTTTGAAGACAAACACTCGTTCACACAGTCACGTCGTGGGGACTCACATCCTCGTGGTCCTCACAAGGTGACAGTTGACGTAAAAGTCTCTCAACACAAAAGTAAAGAGCCAGAAGTGTCCTGAAGTACAGAACTGGAGGCGGCGGACCCAGTTGTTTTATATGATATTTCTTCTTCTTCTTCTTTTCCTTTCGGCTGTTCCCTTTCAGGCGTCGCCACAGCGAATCATGTGCCTCCATCTAACCCTGTCCTCTGCGTCCTCTTCACTCGCACCAGTTAGCTTCCTGTCCTCTCTCACTGCATCCATAAACCTCCTCTCTGGTCTTCCTCTAGACCTCCTGCCTGGCAGCTCCAGCCTCAGCATCCTTCTACCAATATATTCACAGTCTCTCCTCTGAACACGTCCAAACCGCCTCGATCTGGCCTCTCTGACTTTATCTCATCACATCTAACACGAGCTGTCCCTCTGATGTCCTCGTCCCTGATCCTGTCCGTCCTCGTCCCTCTGATGTCCTCGTTCCTGATCCTGTCCGTCCTCGTCCCTCCCAAAGAGAACCTCAGCATCTTCAGCTCTGCTGCCTCCAGCTCTGCCTCTTGTCTTTCCTTCAGCGCCGCTGTCTCTAAGCTGTACGACATCGCTGGTCTCACCGCCGTCTCCAACACCTTTCCTTTCATTCCTGCTGAGACTCTTTTATCACACAACACACCTGACGCTTTTCTCCACCCGCTCCAACCTGCTCGCACTCGCCTCTTCACCTCTTCTCCACAGTCTCCATCGCTCTGAACCGTTGACCCTAAGTACTTAAAGTCCTGCACCTTCTTCACCTCTGCTCCCTGTGACCTCACCGTCCCACCTGGGTCCCTCTCACTGACGCACCTGTATTCTGTCTTACTGCGGCTGAGCTTCGCTCCTCTGTTTTCCAGAGCAGACCTCCATCTCTCTAGATTTTCCTCCACCTGCTCCCTGCTCTCACTACAGATCACAATGTCGTTTTACATGATATTTGTTTTTATATATTTTAATGTGATTTATTCAGTTGTGATGTTTTATAACTGCTTCATTCTGTGTGTGTGTGTGTGTGTGTGTGTGTGTGTGTGTGTGTGTGTACCTTGGCGAGCTCTGGTACACTGGGGATGTCAGGCATCTCTGTCAGAGACAATCTGTGGTAGACGCTTTTCACCCGAGACCTGAAGGGACAGAAGAGACAAACCTCAGAGACACCGGAGTCCTGAACCTGGTCAAGAACCCGACGGTGCAGGTCAAAAGAATGAACTTATGGTTACAGGTTAAAGATGCAGTTTTCACTTTATTAGATGGTGAAGAGTGACGGGGGGATGTGGTGGTTATATGGTATCCACCTTAACCACTGGACCACCAGATGCCCCAGTTTTATGAATCAGTGAGGAAGGCAAATGTCTCAAGATCTGCTGCAAGTAAAAAAGTTGTCCACTTTACTCCAAATGATCTCACTGTAGAGACGTGGAATCTTTTGAAAAGTTAAATCCTGGTGCTGTGTCGGAGGATTTAAATAATTAATGAAGGTACCCACATTGTATAAGCAGCGCATAAATTACACACAATCTTGGAGAGGTCTGTTTGTGCCCCTGAGCAGGATTCTTGGAGGAAGTCTGCGGGGGGTTCATTACAGAGCTTCTCCCTGCAGACGTTTTGACATGTAACAGCAAGAAAAGCACGTGTGTGAATAATAAAATGATGATGATGATGGTGGCTGAATTCCATGTAGCTGCTTCAGTTTCAGGGTGCTGGTATTGTGCACGCTGCTCGCTGTCTGTTTACACTGTAGTTCCCTCAGAAACACACTTTATCAGCTCCATCTTTAATCTTAACAACCCCCCCGGGCGCTGTGCGTCCCTGCAGCAGCCTGAAGCTTGTGTCTGCGCCGCGAACAACAGCGTGTACAGATGGGCCCCCTCCCCTTTTAATACATCTGTTGTCACACCTTTACAAATGACTGAATCTGCAAGTGAACACATGCAGCTGCGGTGGGTATTATCGGTAATGAAGCGTTTATAACGCATTTCAGAAAGTTCTCAGCGTGTTTCAGCCTCTTTTCTCAGCGTACTGAATTATTGTGCGAAGCTTCACAACATAAAACAACAACAAACTTTTTGAATTTTGCGTGCAGGACTTTTACGTGTAACAGAGTCTTTCAACACTTAAGTTTTGCTACTTTTACTTCTTCCACCGCTGTTTTCCCCTCACTACTGCGCCCCTGGGTAGCGGTCAGGTCCCGGGTCTATTACATAAGATAGTAGCCTATTAGAGATAACTGTGGGTAATGGGTCCGCTCCGGTACTGAGCTCCGCGGGTGCCTCACACGAGGTTCAGCTTTATTGTCATCATACAGCGCAGGGCTGCACAATGAAACGTAGCCATACCTCCACGCTGCACACACAGAACATGCAACAGATATGTAAACAATATGTAAACGTATGTATGAAAATGTGTGTAACAAATATTATATATAATATGTTAAATTAGAATAGAATAAAACAATAAAATAGAACAGTAGGACGAAATAAAACAGGAAAACTAAATTATATTTACAAGGAAGGTATTCAGTTGTGTGTATTTACACACATATGTGCAATATGTGCAATATCAGTGTAATATGAAAGTTATAGTGCAAAAAACTTTACATCAGCGTGTGTGTGTGTGTGTGTGTGTGTGTGTGTGTGTGTGTGTGTACCTGACGATAACATGGAGCGACTCCTGCTCCTTCTCTTCTTCGTGTCTCACAGACAGCAGCAGGTTTCCCAGACTGCTGGCCGAGCAAGAGAAGTTTAAATGCTCCTGAGAGAGAGCGACAACGTCCACAGTTACAAACACTGAGGAGCATCGGGGCAGCAAGTTAAACACAAGCAAAGCCTGCCCGAACCACGCAACGCAAGCTCAACTGTAATCTGCAGAGGCGGAAAGTACATTTACTCAAGTACTGCACTTTAATTTACAAATTTGAGGTACTTGTACTTCAGTTGAGTCTTTTCTTTTCATGCTTTAGTTACTTTGCAAATTAAGATTTTTGCACAAAACACATGAAGAGTTTATAAAATATGTTTTGTTATAATTAAACAGTTTATACAAGTTCAGCTGAAACAATTAGTCGATTGACAGAAAATCACTGTTTGAAGTTATTTTTCCTGTAAATCCCTTCCTGGCTGCAGATCTGCTGCTTTTCCTCTGAACGACTGTAATAACTGTGATGTTTGTTAATAACGTCGAGCTTCGGACTGTCGGTCGAGAGTTTTCCAAACCGATCGATCGATTTATTATTTTTATATTTTATATTTGAATTTGAGATGGGGGGCATTCCTGTGCAATGTCCACAGGAAATCCTGCTCTCTGATTGGCAGGTGTCTGTTAAAATCATATGTGTGTTCATCTAGTTCAGGTCACAGTTTAAGCGCCAATCAGAGCTCAAGCTATATCAACCGGCGGGTAACCATAGCAACAGTACAGATGCTGGTGATGGCAGTAACCAGACTGCAGGTTGAACTGACTACGCACACTTTAAAACATGGAGGAGGATTCAAACAAAGACCCCCAAAACCTCACCCTGCCCAAGAAGTGCTTCCTGTACACCCGCGCAGCCTCGCTGATCTCCTCCAGCCGGTACCCATAATCCCCAGGGGGGGTGTCTTCCTCCTCTCTTCCTCCCAATCCTCCCCTCCTCCTCCTCCCCTTTGATCTCCAGGGAGGCGGGAGGAGGCGCAGGAGGAGGAGGAGCCTCGGGATCCTCAATCCAGTAACCTCCGAACTCAGGCAGGATGACCTGAGGGTACGGCCCCCCCCTCTCCAACACCTGCAACACGCACACACACAAGCCAGAGATATTATACCTGGGTGTCACAGCTTCTCCTCGCTATTCATTTTAAGTTGCTACACAGAAACGAAGGCGACGCCTTATTTAACGCCACCAGCTGTTTGTTGATGTCACATTTGAAGGATGGAAAAGTTTTACAGATTAATTAAGCTGCAATAAAAATAAAATAACCTCATTTGTCACATTAAGTCAACCCGGACAGTTTAAACTATGCAAAATCCATTTAAAGTACTGTTGTATTTAAGTTGTTTTGGAAACGATCAATGTTAGATATTGCGGTTAATATTTTATATTATTCTTTTATTATTATTATTCCTATTTCTATTCTATTAGTACTTCTATCCCTGTGTGCGCTGACGTGACACTGAGCAGCTGTAATGAAAGAGTTTCCCCTCGGGGATCAATAAAGTACAGCGGTGTGAAAAAGTGTTTGCCCCTTCCTGATTTCTTATTTTTTTGCACGTTTGTCAAACTTAAATGTTTCAGATCATCAAACAAATTTAAATATTAGTCAAAGATAACACAAGTAAACAACACAAAATGCAGTTGGCTGAAGAAGAACACAATGGAGACTTTGGAGCGGCCTAGTCAAAGTCCTGACCTGAATCCTGTTGAGATGCTGTGGCGTGACCTTAAAAAGGCAGTTCATGCTCGAAAACCCTCCAATGTGGCTGAATTACAACAATCCTGCAAAGATGAGTGGGCCAAACTTCCTCCACAGCGCTGTAAAGACTCACTGCAAGTTATCGCAAACGCTTGATTGCAGTTGTTGCTGCTAAGGGTGGAGCAACCAGTTATTAGGTTTAGGGGCGATCACTTTACATCAGCGTGTGTGTGTGTGTGTGTGTGTGTGTGTGTGTGTGTGTGTGTACCTGACGATAACATGGAGCGACTCCTGCTCCTTCTCTTCTTCGTGTCTCACAGACAGCAGCAGGTTTCCCAGACTGCTGGCCGAGCAAGAGAAGTTTAAATGCTCCTGAGAGAGAGCGACAACGTCCACAGTTACAAACACTGAGGAGCATCGGGGCAGCAAGTTAAACACAAGCAAAGCCTGCCCGAACCACGCAACGCAAGCTCAACTGTAATCTGCAGAGGCGGAAAGTACATTTACTCAAGTACTGCACTTTAATTTACAAATTTGAGGTACTTGTACTTCAGTTGAGTCTTTTCTTTTCATGCTTTAGTTACTTTGCAAATTAAGATTTTTGCACAAAACACATGAAGAGTTTATAAAATATGTTTTGTTATAATTAAACAGTTTATACAAGTTCAGCTGAAACAATTAGTCGATTGACAGAAAATCACTGTTTGAAGTTATTTTTCCTGTAAATCCCTTCCTGGCTGCAGATCTGCTGCTTTTCCTCTGAACGACTGTAATAACTGTGATGTTTGTTAATAACGTCGAGCTTCGGACTGTCGGTCGAGAGTTTTCCAAACCGATCGATCGATTTATTATTTTTATATTTTATATTTGAATTTGAGATGGGGGGCATTCCTGTGCAATGTCCACAGGAAATCCTGCTCTCTGATTGGCAGGTGTCTGTTAAAATCATATGTGTGTTCATCTAGTTCAGGTCACAGTTTAAGCGCCAATCAGAGCTCAAGCTATATCAACCGGCGGGTAACCATAGCAACAGTACAGATGCTGGTGATGGCAGTAACCAGACTGCAGGTTGAACTGACTACGCACACTTTAAAACATGGAGGAGGATTCAAACAAAGACCCCCAAAACCTCACCCTGCCCAAGAAGTGCTTCCTGTACACCCGCGCAGCCTCGCTGATCTCCTCCAGCCGGTACCCATAATCCCCAGGGGGGGTGTCTTCCTCCTCTCTTCCTCCCAATCCTCCCCCCTCCTCCTCCTCCCCTTTGATCTCCAGGGAGGCGGGAGGAGGCGCAGGAGGAGGAGGAGCCTCGGGATCCTCAATCCAGTAACCTCCGAACTCAGGCAGGATGACCTGAGGGTACGGCCCCCCCCTCTCCAACACCTGCAACACGCACACACACAAGCCAGAGATATTATACCTGGGTGTCACAGCTTCTCCTCGCTATTCATTTTAAGTTGCTACACAGAAACGAAGGCGACGCCTTATTTAACGCCACCAGCTGTTTGTTGATGTCACATTTGAAGGATGGAAAAGTCTTACAGATTAATTAAGCTGCAATAAAAATAAAATAACCTCATTTGTCACATTAAGTCAACCCGGACAGTTTAAACTATGCAAAATCCATTTAAAGTACTGTTGTATTTAAGTTGTTTTTGGAAACGATCAATGTTAGATATTGCGGTTAATATTTTATATTATTCTTTTATTATTATTATTGTTATTCCTATTTCTATTCTATTAGTACTTCTATTCCTGTGTGCGCTGACGTGACACTGAGCAGCTGTAATGAAAGAGTTTCCTCGGGATCAATAAAGTACAGCGGTGTGAAAAAGTGTTTGCCCCTTCCTGATTTCTTATTTTTTTGCACGTTTGTCAAACTTAAATGTTTCAGATCATCAAACAAATTTAAATATTAGTCAAAGATAACACAAGTAAACAACACAAAATGCAGTTGGCTGAAGAAGAACACAATGGAGACTTTGGAGCGGCCTAGTCAAAGTCCTGACCTGAATCCTGTTGAGATGCTGTGGCGTGACCTTAAAAAGGCAGTTCATGCTCGAAAACCCTCCAATGTGGCTGAATTACAACAATCCTGCAAAGATGAGTGGGCCAAACTTCCTCCACAGCGCTGTAAAAGACTCACTGCAAGTTATCGCAAACGCTTGATTGCAGTTGTTGCTGCTAAGGGTGGAGCAACCAGTTATTAGGTTTAGGGGGGCGATCACTTTTTCACACAGGGCCGCGTAGGTTTGGATTTAGTTTTCCCTTAATAATAACAACCTTCATTTAAAAACTGCATTTTGTGTTTACTTGTGTTATCTTTGACTAATATTTAAATTTGTTTGATGATCTGAAACATTTAAGTGAGACAAACATGCAGAAAAATAAGAAATCAGGAAGTGGGCAAACGCTTTTGCACACCGCTGTATTTCTGATTCTGATCCTGATAATATTAATCCATGTCTGTATCTTCTAAACGCCGCGTTCGATCTTTTTCTAGATAATAGAAAATAATTCCTCGCTCAATTATCACCATTTCTACCTTTAGAGAAATTAAGTCTAGAGAGGGAATATCGTGGGTTAATTCTGGAAAGCTCAGTTATGAGATTCATCCAAATGTGGAGGTGATGCTGAATTGTCAGGCAGACTTTGTTTGAGGGCAAACTGATTTATCTTTTTCCTTTTAAGACGCTGTACTCTTAATGTACTCTTCACTATCTTTATTTCTTTACTATCTTTACTAGTTTCTTCTTTTGTGTTATGAAAGAACTTTGTACGATTTAGTTTCTAGCACGACGTCGGCTTCTTTATGTGTCAAAGAGAGATGCCAATTATTTTATCTTCGTCTTGTTTCTTAACTTACGACATGATATATTTAATTTATTGCTCTAATTTGCGATTGATAATCCGTTTTGTCGATATTTTGCTGCCTGGCAACTTGAGGAGTGGACATTTGCTTATGAAATTAATCTGTGCTGAAGTCACACTGCAGTCAAACTGGAGTCATACGATTTATGGTAAATAAAAAGAGAGGCTTTAGTTTCTTGTCTCCTTTCCTTAATGGCAGCAGCATCTCTTTAACAGTGACCTTTTGATGTACCAGAGGGTGAAAATGAAAACAATCCTGTCTCTCTCATCCAGTCGACCTCCCCCTCTCTCTTCTCTCTCCCCTTTTTGTTTTGGATGCAGACGCCTGTGAGCGAGCGTTAGGATGTTTGTGAATTCTGTGTTTAGAAGAAACGTTCGTTCTCACCTCCTCGATCCTCGGATAAGGAATGTAGTCGTCCTGAAAGAGAAGGACAGAGTAGTTACGCATGGACACACACACACAAACACTGCCATGATGCACACACACACACGTACAGGTGAATAAACTGCATGAGTGATGATGTTGAACATGACAGATGGTTTTTGTTCGACCAATCGCAATCAATCCTTTGTCCCCAAAGGGCAACTGATTGTCTTTTATATGAGACACCAGCATGTCTCTGTTTGTGTCCTACATACTTATATAAACTTCCAGCCCGCCGCTCTGACAATCACCACCTTACTGTGGTGGAGGGATGTGGGAGGTGTGTTGTCGGGGGGGGGGGATAGCTCATGGTCTCCAAAGGTAAACTGGTGCCAGGTGAGGGGCCAGACTAAGAGCAATTCATAGTCCCTGAATGAAACGGCAACATCGGAGCTGCAGAGCCTCGCCCGGAAACAGTACGTTGTGTTAAATCGCGCTACACGTTTGAATCGGCCTTTCTGCACGACCAGAACCTGCGACTTCTCTGCTCACACTGAACATAAACATGGAAACCCCGGTTGTTTTTGTCCAGTGACAATTCTAATAAAGCTCATTCAAACAAGATGGCTGCGTCCTCAACATTGTTGACAAAATCAGAGAAAGGCAGCGTTACTTTGTGCAAGTCTACTATGATAGAGACACAGCATGTAAAATAATACTAAAACTAACTCACTACAGTTTAATTTCCTAATGGACAGACGACCAAAATTTGAGCCGTCAGAAATCCATCCGACTGTCCGCGACCCAGATCGCTGATCGATCAGGTGATTGATCAGGTGCAGGCAGTCACCTCCAGGACGTACTGAGGTGGTCTGCAGCTGAGGGTGAAGCGGTCGGGATGAGAGTCAAGTCTGAGGCCGTGGTACTGTGCCAGAAAATGGTGGATTGCTCCCTCCGGGTCTGGAGTGCGTTGCTGCCCCAGTGAAGGAGTTCAAGTGTCTCGGGGTCTTGTTCACGAGTGAGGAGCGTGAGGTTGACAGGTAGATTGGTGCGGCGTCAGCAGTAATGAAGACGCTGTACAGGACAGTTGTGATGAAGATTTACCAGTTGATCTAATGTTCACGAGCTTTGGGAAGTGACCGAAAGAATGAGATCACAGATACAAGCGGCTGAAATGAGTTTCCTTCATAGGAGCCAGGTTAGGGAGCTCAGACATCCGGACGGAGCTCGGAGTAGAGCCGCTGCTCCTTCACGCTGAAAGGAGTCAGTTGAGGTGGTTCAGCATCTGATCAGGATCCTACCAGGATGCCTTACTTTGGAGGTTTTCCGGGCACGTCCAAGTGCCAGGAGACCCCGGGGTGGACCCAGAACACGCAGGAGAGATTACGTATCTCGTCTGGCTTGGGAACAGATGCTGGTGATGGAGGATCCCGAGGATCCCGAGGCCGACCCGGCCCCGGATGAGCGGTGGAAAATGGATGGAGTTGCTTTAAGCAGGTCCAGATCCAGGAATTTACCTCAGCAAGTCCAAAGTCACAAAATTATCATTCTTTAATGTTTTAAAAAGCTCATAATAGAAAATAAACATTATGGTTTTACTGTTCAGATGTGTCATTGAATGGAAAACTGAAAAACTGCTCTGTAATACAGTTTCATTCAAGATGGACCAGAGACAGAACTGCTGTCCACCGATGTCTCCTGTCTCTCACGGGGACGCATACAACTCTACATAATATTTCTTAAATGTGCCAGGTGAATTCTGCCACAGCGTCATTTGTCCTATTTAGAAGTTGTCAAAAGTCAAATATCTACTGTATAGTCATCAATTCAGAGAAATCGTGCAGGTTCTTCCTCAGAGCTGAGGTTTCCCCCTGACAGCACAGTGAGCAAAGAGACACTGGTTCGGCTTTTGTTTGAACATGAACAAATGAATGAAATGAAGCAATAAAAAGTGGGAGTGGATGGATTTGAGGACAGACAGATGGACGGACGTGCCTTCTGTCTCTGAGGGATCGTCTTCATCTCGGCAGCTTCTGGCACCTGCTGCATCAGTGTCGGGAAGAGAAGACAGTATTAAGATTGTCTGTCTGAACAATCAAGATGGCGGCACGACAGCAGCTCTGTGTGTTTGGTGTCCTGTCACTTGTCTCTTGTCCTGAGCAGCATATGTAATGTATTTTTTGTTGCTGTTGTGATCTGATGCTGCCGTTCCTGTTGTGTGTTGGACGCTGCTATTCAACCCTGTCTTGACTAGGTCTCACTTGTAAAAGAGGTTTTAATCTCAATGTGACTTCCTAGTTAAATAAAGGTTATATGTCTGCGGCTCTCAGCTCTGAGCCCATTGGTTCCTGCTGAAGATGTAAATCTTTAAAAACACAGCTCACAAATATATAGTTTCATGTTTAAAAAGTCTCAGTAGTTTTCCTCAAACAGCTGCTCGATATAGTTTTTATCAGACTAACAGGAGGAAACAGAGCATCTGTTGGGGACTATTTCCAGTGGCGGATGAATCCACATGTGGTGCTGTAGTGAGTGTTTGGGGCAGCAGGACGGTGTGTGTGGGGCGGAGGCAGAATAAACTACATTGTGTGTGTTCGTGGTGATTAAGCAACATGTCACCCAGTGCAACAGTGTGAAAACTGTTGGAAAACTGTTGGAAAACTATTGGAAAACTGTTGGAAAACTGTTGGAAAACTATTGGAAAACTAGGGAGACTAATGGAGGAGATAGTGTGTTTAGGTCTTTGCTATTATACGTACCCCATGAATACGTTAGTATTACTGGCACTGTCCCACCTGCGTCATTTTATCAGCTTAATGAATATTGAATAAATTCAGCTTCTGTTGTTTGTTGGAGGAGAAACTTTTCACAGATGATTAAAAAGACATTACACTTGGCAGAAAATGTAAAAACAATCTCCTATTTGATGCTAATGGCCGGAGCAGCTGGGCGCCGCCCACTTTGAGCTTCATGACGGCTCTTCAGAAACCTATGGGTGACGTCACGGACACTGCGTCCATGTTTTATATAGTCTATGACACACACACACACAGTGGTGTTGCATTTCAGCAAACTGTGATGAGTTCAAAACAGATTAATCAACAGATTCTTACCTCCATCTTGTCCATCATGTCAAAGAAATGAGCCGACTGGAGACAGAGAGACAGCGAGATGTAAGTTAATGTTGGGTTTTGTCTTTAGTGTTGAAAGTTTTTGTATGTTTGTGTTTCTGTCTTTATGAGAAGTCAATTTGAGTTTTATCCCGGAAAAAGTCTTGGTTTTAGGATTTAAATCAGAATTAGGTTCATATCACCATAAGTTCTCAAATAAAAGCTGGTGTTCACATAACAGCCTGCAGCGAGAACAATTAAAGGCCCGGTGAAAAACGCTGTGGGGAGGTGTAATTACCTGTACTATAATGGTTCCCACAGGAAATTCAGTGTAATGTAAATTTCTAGTCACTTGTACGTTGTCATTTTTCTATCGCTGTTAAGCTGCTATCGATGAAACTCAACACTTCCTGCAGATGTTTCACAATAAAATCCTACCAGAAAAAGGAGGGATGATTATTATTATTTTTACCGCTTTGTATGTTGGCATAAAGGAAGAGATATAATTTTCTAGTGTCACCAAACGATCATAAACAGACCAGCATATTATATGGATTGCAAAAAACAACTCTGATCCAGGGGGATTACAATTCAAATACAGATTTTAAACAAAGGTATTAATAGTTTTAATAGTCTGGATTTATAGAAAATTGGATCGAGTCAATGACCTCCTTTAAAACCAAAAGTTTTTTACCTGTAAATTTGCATTTATGAATATGGAATTTAGCAAATAAAATTAAAAGATCAGTAATATACAGTTGAGAATTAAAATTTGTGTTATCATCTAGGATGTTAAACAGTACATACTTCTAAAATAAAATTATTCATAAATACGGCTGTGGATAAAAATACAGAAGTTATTCCAAAAAATTCTCACAAAAGCTCAAAATAAATGAACAGCAGTCTCAGGGAAAATATGAATTTATATCTTTTCTGAATTTTTAAAAATATATCTAAATGTGATTGTGCCCTTTGAGCTGCGGGGAGGCTTTTAATGTGAAACATCTGTGCAGGAAGCGTTGAGTACCACTGACAGTAGCTAACCGGTGATAAAAAAACAATGGCAAAGTAGAAGTAAGAAGTGAATGAGAACAGTAGTGTTGTTAAACACAGAAAGTGTTTTGAGCAGCAGAATGGCAAACCAAAATAAATCAGGAATGTATCTAACTTTAACTCCACCAAACTGAGTATGAAACGACTCTGTTGTTGTACTGATGGAGTTAGCGGTGTGAAAATGGACATTATACCGAAACAGGTAAACATGGAGGAAGCAAATTATTGTAAAACAGGAGCAGATCAGAAACCAGGGAGGCTTCTTACTAAAATATCATGAAATTTACTTTTAAAATACAGGAAATTAGAAACAAAGGCCTGTCTCTAATAGAAGCCTGTTTCAAATTAAAGGCCTGGTTCTCTCTGCATTAAAAGCCCCGCACAGTATTTGAGAATTTATGGCATGTCAATGAGGGTCCTTAAAAGTACAGATGGACAAAAGTGTGTGCGTGTTACCTTCATGGTGGGGGGTGCGGTGCGGGGAGGAGAGGGGGCAGTCTGTGACGGGAACATTGGAGGTGGTCAGGAGCTCCTGTTTGCTGAAAATAAAAATAAAAACAATAACAATTAATCAGCAATTATTCAATGCAGACTTCACCTCCGAGACTCGATATCAAGTCTTTCAGTGATTTTATTCTAAGTAATCTCTCACGTTTGAAGGGATCACTCATGGGGGGGTCAAAGAAATCCACATCGAGTTCAACTCTGGTGAACTCTAAGAGTCTAAAATGGTGGTTTACACACACAGTTATGAGACAGGAGGACATGATACCAGTACGGCTTTTCAATAAGCTGTGGAGACTGTTAGCAACCAAGCTAACAAGCTTAGTTGCTAACAGACAGACAGAAAAGCTAGCTAGCTTGGACAGTTTTTTTTCCGCCTTCAGTAACGTGGGAATGATGTCACAGATGAATAAACGGCCCAGTTCAGAGAAAATAGAAAGAAACTCACGAGATATCACGACTGACCAGCGCGAACATGTTCTGTGCTGGCTAGCATGTTAGCTCTTAGCTTGCCAGCTACACTAGTTCACCAGCTAGCCCTGTGGTCACTACGCCACCAGGACTCAAATATTTCACGAAGACTTGGCGCTGTGCCACTTCGTGCGATCAGTTCCACAGATTAGATTGATCATATTACAGATTATTGAACCAGGGGACGTGTTCTTTGTGGGCCAGAGGTCATGTGATGTGTGTTCTCAGACCTGTTTATTAGCCGTTTATATCCGACGCTGAATGTGAAAGGAGATTTAATGCACTGCAGCTGTGCAGAAATATTGTGTTGTTTTGATTAATTTTCATATATGGGAACCAGAGTTTGCCTTGTGACACAAGACAAATATAAATATATATATATATATAAAAACTTGGTCCTTCACCCTCCGCTGGTGGTCTCATCTTCGAGCTCGGGTCCTCTACCAGAGGCCTGGGAGCTTGAGGGTTCTGCGCAGTATCTTCGCTGTTCCCAGTCCTGCACTCTTCTGGACCGAGATGTCTGGTGTTCTTCCAGGGATCTGCTGTAGCCACTCCTCCAGTTTGGGGTCACTGCCCCGAGTGCTCCGATGACCACGGGCACCACTGTTGCCTTCACCTTCCAGGCCTTCTCCAGCTCTTCTCTGAGCCCTTGGTACTTCTCTAGTTTCTCATGTTCCTTTCTCCTGATGTTGCCATCGCTTGGTATCGCCACGTCAACCACAACGGCTTTCCTCTGTTGTTTGTCAACCACCACGATGTCAGGCTGGTTCGCCATCACCATTCTGTCAGTCTGGATCTGGAAGTCCCACAGGATCTTGGCTCGGTCGTTCTCTACCACCTTTGGAGGTGTTTCCCACTTTGACCTCGGGGTTTCCAGTC
>CM050861.1:29034138-29036638 GCA_027580175.1 Siniperca scherzeri | reverse complement strand
TATCGATATTATAAACCTCCATTACTCTCGACAGTACATGCACCTCCGCTTATTACTTATCACTTATTTTATTACATTGTATTATTATACTGTATTATCATCATCAACCGGTAAACCCACTTGGTACTCGACACTTATTTTATCTTATACTTAAACCCACCTGATACTTCATTTATTTTCTGACCTGTTTTTATAGTGTTTATATTGTTTGCTAGTACTTCCTCCTGTGTGCGCTGACGTAAAGGCGAGCTGCTGTAACAAAGAGGTCAATAAAGTGTTTCTGAAACTTGACGTTGACGTCACACATTTGATGTTTGGTGACTCGAACTCACGTCCCAGCTCGGAGGAAACATCAGCAGTGAGCTGCTGGGCGTTCTCTAAATTAAAAGACCTTTATGCAGAAGAGTCACCGAGCCGCTGTTCACTTCCTGCTGAGCGGAGCGACGTTCAGCCTCTGATTCTAGCAGGATGATGATCATTATCAGATCTGCGGCGGTTGTAATTAGAGGCGTCAGACCTCCTCCGGAGGTGTCGGGACGTCACAGGGCTGCAGAAATCGCTGACAGTAACTCTTCTGCAGGTTTGTGCAGCAACTTTAAACATGACGGCGTCGTCCCTCATTCGTCCAGGAGCGCTCCATCGTAGAAAAGGTTTCAGTCGTAGTCGTCTGGACGCTGTTTTCAGAATCAAGACGTTTCGGCTCCCATCCGGAAGTCATTCTCAATTGTGAAAAAAAATGGGACGGGAACTCAGAAATTTAAGCTACTCTGTGTTGCTTAAGCCCCGCCCTCAGGGAGGAGTCTACCTGAGTATCTGTTGATTAGCTCGTTTCACCTGAAACTGACCTGATAGTTTCCATGATGGCCCAGTAATCAGTAATCAGGCTTGTTGTTTTCTGGCTGCATTGCTCTGTTTAAACAGAGCAATGCAAATGAAATCTCCTCCTCCTCCCTCGTGGAAACATGCAGGCTCTCTGAATATGTACATATTGTTCATCTCAAAGGTTTGACGGCTGGAACAAGACGTCTCCTGCTTCTCTGTAGAGTCCGTTCTCAGTGTTTGTGACCTGGAGGCTTCGAGTTTCCACTTCACACCTGAGTAAGTTACATACTGGACAATGATTGTGAATTGTCGTCACGGGTGACTGCTTCCAGACTGACCGCTGTGACCTGTACGGCGCCGTTGGCCGGACCTCTTCAGGTCAGCGGAGGAAGCAACGCGGTATTTTGTTTATTTATAGAGCACTAAGTGGTCAACTCCCTCATCTCGAGCCAAAGCCATCTCACGACCGGGTCTGCCTTCAGTATTTCTGCACCCGTCACGTGGAATAGTTGTGCATTACTGTGTTTACATGTGTATACTTTATTCCCGCCCTGGGAAAGAGACATCGTTGTGATGTCATAAGTCCTGCAGGTACGTCCAGGTGTTGCAGTGAGCTCTCAGAGAAACCTTCCTCCTCAAACAAACTCAAACATCACAGAGACTCTGAGCTGAAAATAAATGAAAAAGTGTTTTGTGTTAATATCAGGGTGCTATGAGAAGTAATAAACATATACTGTATGTAATATATTGGTGATCGTCTCCATCAATCACTCACTTTCATCCCGGAGTGTCCTTTATGAATCCAAATTAATTTCACCAAACTGACATTTCCACTGAAACGGGATAAAACTGGAACTGCCAGAGGGCCGGCGGCCACCGGGAGGCTGATGAGCTTGTGTAACTGTGTGTGTGTGTGTGTGTGTGTGTGTGTGTGTGAGGGCAGATGACCGGGACACAAAGCGATGGATGTTGCATAAAACCTGTGAAACAAAACAAGTAAGAAAGCGAGAGAGAGAGATGGAGAGAAGGAGCGCTGCGTATCACAGCAGCGATACTTTTTTAGGATTTCCTCAGGTCCGAGAGCTTCGAGTAGAAAAACACATCGTTGCAATACGATATCAGATTGCGTGTGTTATAATAACTTACAGAGTTGGGAGGAAACATTCACATAAGCATCCCGATGTTTATCTTGTACGAGTCTAAATTGATTCACAAAAGCACCCGGACGGCGTGCAGCACGCACACAGCAGAGTTACAGAGAGCAGTAATCATATCATTCAAAACCCCATTTACAGATCCAGCCTCGGAACAGAGGCTTTTCAACTGCATGTCGTGTGGTTTGCTTCTTATGTAAAGATCAGGACAGTAAATAAAAAATCTTATATCGTTGTTATTCGATATTTCTGTTTTTTTTTAAATCAGCCTTTAACGAACACCATTTCCCATAAGCCCTAGACCTTCGCAGGTTGAACGTCACGGCTGGACAGAAGAGACGAGCCCACGTTTGAGTCGATTGTAACTGCGGTTAGTTCACGTCTGTAATAAAAGATAACATTTTATCAAAACAGTGTATGAAGTGACGGCGTGGTGGTGTCTCTGCTGCTGAACCTGCAGCTCGCTGTTCGTCTGCCGCTGCTCTGGTTCGCTCTCAGCGCTCAGAGCGTCGCTGCCAGAGAAG
>CM050861.1:29026638-29029138 GCA_027580175.1 Siniperca scherzeri | reverse complement strand
GAGTGTGTGTGTGTTTACCATTTACCATTTACAGTATCAAGCAGAACAAACAAAACTATCAAAGGTTTGGAACAATTAAAATTTTAAAGCGGCGCAGGCCGAGGGACTGCGTTCCTCTATGACGAGCCCTGCCAGCTGAACCACCACGTATCCGAAGTGACAAACGCCTCCGGTAGCCCTGCAGTGGGGCCACATCCCACTGAAACAACACTTAAATATGACACAGCAATCAAACTCTGAGAGTTTGACAGTTAATTCTTGGAAAACATCAGTTGACAAAGCAATCTCAACTCAACCTCTTGATCAAAGGCAAGTAAGTGGCCCTTGAGTTGAGATTGTTTGGTCAATTGCTGTTCCCAAGGTCAAGAATGAACGCCAAAACTTAGTCTGATAAAAAGATGACTTGACTAAGAGTCTGCAGCCGTGCTAGCAGCTCTGTGAGACTGCACTTAGCTAAATGCTAACACCTGCATGCTAACATGCTGATGTTTAGCAGGTATAATGTTCACCATCTTAGTTTAGCCTGTTAGCATGCTAACATTAGCTCTGACTCCTATTGGAGCAGCAATTCAGCGATATAACTGGGAGCTTTGGACCCGATCAGTAAAATCAGTTCTAACACTGCCTGGTAACCAGGGACGAGGCCGAAACAGGAGAGATGTGATCTGGCTGTTAAAAGCCGAGCAGCTGCGTCTTGTACCGGCTAAAGGCGTGAGATAGTTTTTCGCTTTAAATCCTGAATACAATAAATTACAACAATGTAAACGAGATGATACAAGCAAGAATGAGCTTCCTTTAAAGATGCTCCTCACGTGATTGAACACCTTTGTGAATTGTTTATCAAATGAGAGATGGCTTTGTAAAACTGGGACTTTGGAGGACAAAAAAAGAACGATTTCAGCTGTTTTATTTTATAGATTTATTCCTAATCGTATTCAAAATATAATATACATGATATTACATAGATTGGTGGAAACGTGTGTTTTAATCCACGGTGATACGTCAGCTGCCACATCAACAAAGTAAAACTCCACTGGCTTGGTGATTGTTTGTAAAGAATACAAATGATTACTTCATTTATTAGTTAATAATTTAATAACCTGCATTACCACACTGAGAAATGTGGACGTGTGTTCCCAACTTTGAGAAACGTGCAATAGGATGTCTGAACCGATCAGGGCCGAGACAGTGAACGCAGAGCGCAGCTGAGGCTGATGGGAGCGCCAGCAGCTCTGCAGGTGTTTGCTCAGAAACCAAAAAGTCAACAAAACTTGGTTTTGTCTTGTCACCAATAAATTAGTTGACATGAACTTTTAGTCTAATTTTAGTCAAGACCAAGTCTGAGCATTTCACAGGGCAAAGGAGGTCAAACAGGACTAACAGCCACACTGTGCTTAGCAGGGCTTTGAGCTACGTGCTAACATCAGCATGCTAACACGCTCACAATGACAATGCTAAGAGGTGTAATGTTTAGCTTGTTAGCATGCTAACATTAGCCGGTTAGCAGTAAACGCAGAGCGCAGCTGAGGCTGATGGGAGCGTCAGCAGCTCTGCGGGTCAGAAACCTGATGGTGGCGCTAGACGGAAAGTCAGAGGATCAGCAGAGTTATTACAGTTCATCCTGAGGGGAGCGTGAACGATGAAGCACGTCTCGTCGCAGTCCAGCAGCTGCCGGTGCTTCACTTAACCACGAATGTCGACCTCATGGTGGCGCTGGAGGAAAAGTCAGGGGATCAGCAGAGCCAGTGGGATTCGTCCTCTGTCCGTACAACGTTTCATAGCAATCTATCGAATACCGTTGAGATATTTTCAGTCTGGACCAAAGTGGCACACCGACCGGCAGGTACACCGCTCATATCCTCCACAACCACTGCCGGTTAATGCGAAATGCATGCTGGGATGCTACACACGAGTTACCGGAGAATCTTTGGTAAAGAAACATAGACGGAGGAAGACCTAAGGCCTTTCTCAGTCCGTGTCCTCATGTACGAGTGCGGTTCACATGACCGAGGGTCATGCGAGGGAGTAGCCCCTTTAGGTTTCAGAGATGCGGTCAGTTTATCCAAATAACGCCTGACTGCACACCGAGCGCACCGCGTCCTCCCGAGGACGCAAGTATGAACTCGATGCACGCCGTATTGAGGAAGGCCTCCACTGTCCCGAGCTCCAGAGGAGGAACCGGTTGGATTTGAATGACCCCGTGACCCTTTCCTGTAGCGCCACCCTCAGGACCAACTGTTACATTTTTAGCTCCAGTACTGGTCAGACTCAGCGACCGTGCTAATATTGTTGTTGGTGTTGTAACTTTCAGGATGTGCTACTATTTTATCATCACACACACACACACACACACACACACACACACACACACACACACACACACACACACAGCTCCAGGCTAACGCTGCTCCACATGAAAAAGAATAATTACTGACTTTTTTTTTTTAGAAATGGTCGTTTCTCCTTCACCTGCAGGGACGTCCTCCGCAGCCACACATTT
>CM050861.1:29016638-29021638 GCA_027580175.1 Siniperca scherzeri | reverse complement strand
AGATCCACTGAGCACCAGACCTCCAGACCTTTTTTCTGGTGATGTTTCTTTACATTAAAACTCATTTACAAGCTCCGATTCTCCTGCCTTCAAAAGAGAGAGTGTTAAAAAGGCCGTTATATTCATCAGAATAACACGCCTTCTGATATACTTCTCTCTCTGTTGCCGAGATCGAATGATTGACGACAGCATCCAGCACAGCAGCCGATCAGCGCTCACGGATCGACGTGCAGGCGATCGTCCCCGCCCACAGCGCTCAGCGCAAAGTTGAGAGCGAGTCCAGCGGAGCGCTGACGCAGACGCTGAACTCTTCAGTTTATATCGTAGTGCGTCTATTGAAAGTAAGTGCGTTATATGTGATCTTTGCAGGATCGCTTGTGTGTTACGGTATTCTTTTTGCTTGTATACAGTGCGTCACTGTGGCTAATGAGAAGAGATTATTGTCTTCAGCACGATGCTACGCTGTATATATGTTACCTTTATTCATACTCGCTTACACTGATGTCGTGTTTGTATATTTGGTTTGTATGGCGGTGCGGTTTACTAGTCTAAGCGCTCGTTTTCGAGGGATTGTAAGTAGTAAACGACTTGATGCGCAGAACATGTGCAGACCAAGCGCCGCTGTATAGAACAGATTAAGCTGTTTTATTGTTAACTTAACGCATGACATACCTAATTTGTTTTCTTACAACTATTAATCCCTTTAAATTTGTATTTTGCTAAATATACATTGTGTATCTTTGTTTAACAGTCAATGTTAATATTATGTATATTTATTTTTACTCTGTATTTTTGTTTTATAGAAAGACCACACACACACACACACACACTGAAAACACCCAACTAAGTAAACTTTTCAACTTTCTACTCATAACTGAGTTGTTGTGGTGACAAATAAACGGGTCACTCCCATATTTCCACCATCTTTGCCGGTCTCTTAGCGGACGCCCTGCGGCGGGTTTCAAACCTGACCAGCAATATAATTAATGGGAGTGTGCTACCAACAGCTGACTCATCTTTTCAGAGAGGCTGCGTGCGAATGCTCACAAAAAGTGAGCTAAACGAGAGAAACAAACGTTAACGTCCCGATTGTTTCAGCCCTGGAGGGGATGACTCATCCTAGACACTCAGACCAACGTCGCCATCAAACCGAAACTCTTTCCAGCCGAAGGCACAGAGACGCAAAGGCAGTGCGTGAGGTGAAAGGGACAGGTGCGCAGGTGTTGTAACAGCAACAGGAAGTCAGTTACTGTAGTTTGGCTGCTGATGTGACCGCCACCAACACGCCAGCAGCTCATGCAGGACATTGAGACGCTTAAAACACTTAGAGACAGATTGCTGCAATTTGAGTCAGAAACCTCCTCCTCAGAGTCGTGATCTGGTCAGGTCTGAACTCTCAGACATGAAGCTCACGCCGAGTCGCTCAGCGATCGCACTTCCAGAGGACGCCATCGCTCTGACGTCCGTCCAGAATAAACCTCCAGAAACCCGCTGAGACGCCAGAGAAGAAAGCGTGTTTCTGAGTTTCAGAATCCCTCTCTTCCCCAAACAGGCAACTTTCCAGTGAACATCAGCCGAACAAACCCGTGTGTGCAGCCAAACAAGAATCCACTATCTGCCACGAAAACAGCCCTGAGGTCTGCATTCATCTCCTCAGTGTTAGTGACGCCCTGAGCAGGAACCAAGGGGACAGACTTTGTTCAGAAAGGCATCCAGACCGAGTCCCATCGGGCAGCTGGACAACGGGGGTTTTTACCAGATGCTCCAAATATGGAAGTCAGCGGCAGTTTGTCGCTTCATCGCTGAGTTTGGTTACCTGTCTCACCTGTAACCTGAGTAAAACCATCCGTCTCTATCTGTCCTCCTCAAGTCAAACACACAGCAGCCAGTGTGAGGAAGATGACCTTCTAATGGCTTTAACAATCATTTCTTCCACATTGCTGGTTTGGGACTGTTGATTTGCCGACAAGAAGAAACACACAGAATAACACCAGGCTTTAAGCTGAAACACATGCAGGAACTCACGCACGTTACTTTCTAGTTGGATGTGCTGATGTGTGTTATTGCTTTGGGATATTTCTTGCAGTGAAACAACAAAACGTGTCTTCACGGGAGTCAGGGTTTGGTGGTACATTAGGTCAGTGCTGTTACTCACCGAGCTCTCAGAGCGCTGACTGTAGACTTATCAATCCTGCAGAGAGGGAGGAGAGAGAGAGGAGAGAGAGGGAGAGAGAGGAGAGAGGGGAGAGAGGAGAGGAGAGAGAGAGAGGAGAGAGGGAGAGAGGGAGAGAGAGAGAGAGAGGGAGAGAGAGAGAGGGGGGAGAGAGAGAGAGAGGGGAGAGAGGGGAGAGAGAGAGGAGGAGAGAGGAGAGAGAGAGAGAGAGAGGGAGAGAGGAGAGAGGAGAGGGGAGGGGAGAGAGAGAGGAGAGAGGAGAGAGGGGAGAGAGAGAGAGAGGGGAGAGGAGAGGAGGGGAGAGAGAGAGAGGAGAGGGGAGAGAGAGAGAGAGAGAGAGAGGAGAGAGAGAGAGAGAGAGGGAGAGAGGAGGAGAGAGAGAGAGAGGAGAGAGGGAGAGAGAGGAGAGAGAGAGAGAGAGAGGGGAGAGAGGAGAGAGAGAGAGAGGGGGAGAGAGAGAGAGAGGGAGAGAGAGAGAGGAGAGAGGGGAGGGGGGGAGAGAGAGAGGAGAGAGAGAGAGAGGAGAGAGAGAGAGAGAGAGAGAGAGAGAGGAGAGAGGGGGGCAGCGCCTCAGAGTTCGTACTAATCATGACTCTTGTCCGTCAGCAGCAGAGTGGAGTCAGGTGATGGCGTGCAGTTTACCCAGCATCCTCCTCTCTGACACCAGAGTCCGCCCGCCCCACGATGTCACCGGCCTTACGGATCAGTTTGTTGAGTCAGTTGGCGTCCGCTACCCTCAGCCTGCTGCCCTCAGTCTGCTGCCCCAGCATGCAACAGCATACAGGACAGCACCGGCCGCCACAGACTCATAAAACACCCTCAGCAGAAGGAGGAGACACGGATTTACCGTCTTCTAGATGTTAACTAACCAAAGTCGCCCCCACAGACAGGCGTCAGTGAAGACCAAGATCACGCCAGGAAGAAGCTGAACGCTCCTCTAAACACGTTGCTGAGGGTTAGCGACGATTCCGCAGCTCTACAGTCACAGAGTGGCTCCTGACGTCCGAGCCGCCGACCTGATCAGTCAAACGTCCGAGTTCATCCTGAATTTAAAAATGCCAACTGTGTTGACATCTGAAAGTAACGTAAGAGTTTCCTGTGCGTTCATAGGGCTGTGTGTTTCTGGACAGAAAACGTTCCCTCATTGTTAAAGTTTAAGGGACAGTTTCTTTTAGCACAGTTAGCAGTATTACGAGGCCAACGCCTGCAGTTGCAGTAGCGCCGAGCTGTAGCCTTGACAACGCCAATGACAGCCGTTTGACTTAAAGAAATACGGCCTTATGCTGAGGAAACAGGGTGTTCAGGGTGCATATGGCGAGGCGAAGGCCCTCCCCTTCTGGTGGAGCACCATGGGACCTTACTTTGGAAAAAATACGTACGCTAGTCAACGGCGAGAGACAAATAATTTTTTTGTGTGTGCCATGAATAACATAAAAAAGATAATTTTGCAAGTCGAGAAAGTTGCAGTTGGTCATAAAACTTTTGAAGTATGAGGCTCTGAAAATACGTAATTAGAAAGACGACGCGCCCGAAAGTCGCGCACGTGGCGCCATGACGTTCTCTCTCCACGAGCTTCCCCAGAGCCGCTGAAGCTACGACGCCTCTGTGTTTCGTACATGGATGTATAAAGTGCCGGATTTAGTCACGCGAGCAACGGGTCTCGATCTTTCGCTCCCCGGCTGATAAAAGGACCGGGAGTCGCTGGATGAGACACGTCAGGTGAGCTAACGTTACAAGGGACGGCCATGTTGGTGCCGGTGACGTATGTTGTGCGAGCGAGAGATGAAGCTCACTGAGCGGCTTCACGCAAAACGAAATGGTACCACGACAAACTGCGACTTTCTCGACTTGCAAAAGTATCTTTTGAGTTGTGTAATTCATGGCACGGTCCCAAGGTGGTCCACCGGAAGGGGAGGGGCTCTGTTACCCTCAGGTGAGTCTGAGAGCAGGTGTAATATTTTGTTATTGCTTTATTTTGGTTTTAACAGACAATGAGACTCTATGTTTTCCAGATGGAAGCAGAAAGTGCTGTGCAGCAAACGTTTTAAATTGAATGCGTGGCATCAGTTTGATTCAGTGCACCGCTACGCACAGTTTATTTTGAATCCGCCGCTGAAAATAGTCCCCAACAAATGCACTATTTCTTCCATGAAACTATATTTTTGTGAGGTGTTTTTAAAGATTCACGTCTTCAGCAGGAACCAACGGACCGACGGTGCTGAGGGATTCGACCGACGCTGCTGGTTTGAGTCGAGACTGACACTCTGATGTCTTCGCTCTCGAGTATCATTACATTAACTTCCATTCCGACAGAAACACCACTCCGTGAGTCTGAAGCGAGTCGTCACAAAGGTAAGAAAGTACGAGAATATACATCATATGATGATGTGTATATCATTTACACACACACACACACACACACACACACACACACACAGTACAAACACAGGCAGGCTCCTCTGTCAACAATTAGCCAGACGGTTGATGTTGTAACTAAACAAACAGCAGAGTGTGTTCAGGGCTGACCAGAGACCCCGAGGTCACGAGTCCAACCGCCCCCCCTCCCCTCAAAGCAGCCGTCCAGACCGAAACAACCCCAGAGGCCGAGCTGGCTTGTTGTTTCAGGTACAGGTGAGACGGCAGAGACAAGATCCAGCAACGGATCCATGAGTTTGGGGGTTCATCAGACACCGAAACGCTGCCCAGAGGTTTGAAATACTGTGAGCTCATCAGGGAGAAAAGCATTCTACCTGTCATCTTCACGATTGTCCCATAAACGGTGGGACCTGATCCCGGAGCACCAAGGTGCTCTGTGAGTCACGGCTCG